>JASTWQ010000534.1:0-123376 GCA_035220615.1 Leptothorax acervorum
CGGGGGAGGGGGCTGCCGTCACGCGGGGGAGGGGGCTGACGTCACGCGGGCGAAGGGGTTGACGTCACGACGGCGGGGGAGGGGATTTTGGGTGCGTTAGGGCGCCGCGTAGGGTCCGCGGGGGGCGGGGTAACGCGTTAGGGCCGCATAGGGTCCGCGGGAAGGGGTACCGCGTTGAGGCCCACCGCGCCGCGCCGCCGCGCCGCGCCGCCGCCGCCGCCCGCCCGCCCTCTGCGTTATCGCTCGCTCGCTTGCTTCTTTTTTGCGACAATTCGCGTATCTCTTTAAATAACTATTCGCTTAAAAAGTAAATGACCCTCCCGCATAAGATATAATATGTATAAATCAATTATATTTACCATAAGTTGCGTCCGCCGACGCCTGATGCCTCTCCCATGATGTAAATATAAAGGTGTCGTACTTTTTCACACCTGCAAAAACAGATCATACAGTATATAATAGCTCAGAATTGCCATGGCAAACGTAAGTTATTATATTCTGTATGATTCATTTTCGCACCATGTAACAATCCGCTGCTATCACCACACACACACCCACACACACACACCTCGGCTTATGCCCCGGCCGCGACCACTTCTCTCGTACTCCAGCGGGTTATACTACGTAATTACAAGTCCAATCATTATGACTTTTTCCTCGTGTCGCACCTTCTGCGATACGGGGAAGAAGCCATATGTGATTAAAGTTGCAACTACGTACATGACACCCGCGGCTTAGACCCCCCCCCCCCCTCCCCGACACTATCGCGCACTAATCACAAAAATTTTAAAAACGCGAACGACGTTACAAATACCGGCGAGCGACAGTTGCAGACTGAAGCAGAACTGCGGGAAGAAACCCGATAGAGGAGAATGAAGGACAGTCTAAAAACTGATAAGTAGTCGCTTATAGCTAAAAGGATGATTATATCTCGTGTTACAAAAACGAGCTGCCGAATCTTGGCGCTCTGTAACGCGCAACGCCATAACTAAATGGCGTAGCGAAACATGCCTTTGTAGAAGACGGCTCTTATTGTTAGAATAAAAAATAGCGATCGGCGCGATGCCATAGTTATTAATCGATCGCGGTGTCGCGGTCATGATCATCATTTTTTATAGGAATACTTGTTCTTTTGTCAGGGTTTCAGCGAGCGCGTCGCGACATGTTTCAGCGAGCGCGTTGCGACATTTTTAACGCCTGTAAACAAACAGCGTCTCGCACTACAGAAGCGAGCGCCGATGTTGTAGCGAAAGTTGCGTATATCGCTCGAATGGAAAAATAAAGTACGTCGTGATTTAGACCTGAAAAAGACTTTTTATTTTCATTTTACGTACATATTCATGCATAATGGATGGGAAAGGAGATAAGAAATAGAACGTAACGTACATATATGTATAATTTATTAATTATTTTTATAAATTTTATAAAAAGATAACACTTCTTTCTCGAGTTTCAACCACCAGTTAAATATTTTAAATACGTTTTGTAACGCGCAATTCTTCGTATGTTTTCCGCATCGCACAGTATTAGCGGCATCCAGAGTGTTCAAAGGTTCGATGTCTTCGTAATCCGCATCCAGTCTCAACAATCAATTTTTTTTCTCGCAAAAATCTTTGAGTAGATCCACCAGCCAATTCGCGTTTTCTGGATTCCCTTGACGTACACGAGAGTCGGTGGTGTCTCGTCGTCATCATCCTCTTCCATACCAAACAACAACCGATGTAATTAGACGTTTCACCATACTGTACGGCACGTTTCCGTTTTCCCAACGTAATCCATGGTGATTTCTAATCAACCAGGTAGCGCATGACTTGTGGGATTTCATGATGAGATTCCACGGCATGGGGCGTTCAAAGATGTAATGCGCCAGAATGGTCCCCTTTCGCAGCACCGCCACCCTCCTTCACGACAAACTTCATTCAACGAGGAAACCTTGCAGGTCCACGAACGTTGGTACGGACATAGATTTCTCTCTCTCTCTCTTCGACGCGTTACTCGAGAAGAATGACGAGCAAATATGCAAACGTCTCGCGACACTTTTGATTTATACCCTGCTCCCCTTCCCCCTCTTTATTAAAATTTTTTCGACGTTGCCGCGAACGCTTAAACAATTTTGCGCACCACGTTGATCAACGGGTTGTACTGAATAACGCGATCGTGTATGATGAGACAGTACGCTGAGGTATTCGGCGGTACATTCTCCATGCAATCGAATTCTATTCTGACATCCACGGTGGCATTTTTGACGGATTCGTTTTGTCGAGAGCAATCGATGACCACTATTGGAGCGTAAAGTAGAAAATTCGGGACATCGAGACACGGCTGAACGTGCTCGCGTCCGTAATACGCTCTACTGAAACGCGCGTACATATCGTACAGAATCGCCCATCTGTGTTTACCAAAGTCCAAATTCATGTCATCGTACGGATAGAATTCAGAGTTTAGATAGAGTTTCACGTTGGTCAATTTGCAATTATCGAACGTTGTTACTTCTTTGTTTCATAAAGTTCCTTCCGGCCCGTCTGCAGAACAAAGATGACATATCGCGGTTTTTCGAGCTGAGTCGCGGTCTTGATGGCGCAACGAGTGCTTGGTCGTGTTTTGCAACAGGGGATACTCATACAGATCCCACGAACGGAAACTCATAATCAGATGTCGTCCGTTTCCAAGGCGCGCAGCATCGACAGTTTGTTGATCTTGTTCAGCAACACGTGAGGAATTCGCCATTGTATCTTGAGTACGTTGATAGCAGGATTCAATGTCGGACTTCCCACCAGGGAATTGTTATCGTTGCGCGATCGTATCAAGATCAATTCGTGCTGAGCGGTACGTTAAGAGTAAAGTTTTCTTCTTCGCGTAGAAGTGATGTCCGCGTAATTGAACATATCCCAGCCGGCGTTTTTCAGAATCGCAAACGCGCCCAAAGACAGCGGCGCGTAGTCTTGAGCGTTGTTGTTATTCCTACGTTTCTGTTCCGATCAATCTCCACGCTGTCGAGTTTCGTATCGAATTTCATCGAACATAAACGCGACGGCATTATTCGCCAATACCACGTTATCGGTTTCACACCGTCTACTCTGTTCACCGTCAATATTCCTTCGACGTAGAGAAAACTTTCGCACGGCAACGTATACAGATCCTGCTGTTGTATGGATATTCGTATCTCATAGCTATACTCGAACGTTGTGTTGGCGTACGCGTAGTACGTGTGAGTCTCGATCTTGACGATGCGATCGTCAAAAACCGGCTCGCTTCGGATGTTAAGGATATCGGACGGAAATCGAGCAATCGTCCGTCCTAATCCACGATGCGAACCGTTAGATCCGTAATGCTCCGTGCGATGATTGGCAGGTAAATGATCTGCGCCGGTGTTTCCGATATCTTATATCCTGGCGGCACGCTCGGAGAAAATTCGTGTATTGTGTGAACGGGTTTACCGTTGCTGTACGCACCCGCGGTCACGTTACACTCTAGGTGGATAATGTTTATGTTGATGATATTAATCGGTAGGTCCGATCGGTGCCATTTCCCGGCTGCAATATACGCTTCGACGAGAATCCCAGCAGCGATCCAATGTTGTTTGGTCTGCTAAAGTTTACTTTGAAAGCGCAATTGATCTCGCTCTTCATCGTGTTGTAATTAGCACGGAGCACTATTGGATATTTTACAGCCTCCTCGTCCTCGTACTCCGCGTTGTCGTCGTCGTCATCGTCCCTCGTCGCCGTTCGCGCGAGCGGTCTCCTCTCGCGCGATATCCGCGATCGATGTACGATTGTCGCTGATGGAACGAGCTACGCGTCAATCGCGTCGCGGGCGTTTCCGTGAAACAGCGCGTTTCAAAAACTCATGTATCGCTTGTATCTCGTACGATCCCTCGGGTATCGTAATTTCCGTGTCATCCTCGTCGAAGTAGAATTTATTATTTGAAGAATTCACGTTCGGTAGCATGTGAATAAGTCTCAAAGACCGTTAGACCGAGCTCGTAGTCACCGTCGCTCACGGCGGGAAAGTAGTGCAACGCGAGGATGCTGCTCTTCCCGGTTAGCGTGAATGTTATAAACATGTCGGGAAAACTGTTTGACTAACACTGAGTCTCCACGGCGCACCGTCAGGCTTTAAATTCACGCCGATCGTCGTTGATCATCAGGAGAAATCGTAGGCACGCTTGACCGCAGATGTTCTGATCGTAAGTCTGAGCGGGCGTGTGACTGTACTCTACCTTCGTCACGCTCGGTCCGAAATATCGCGTCAACTCGTTCAGCGGTCGAAGATTACCGAAACTGCCCGAAATACATCGCGCGGTTTCCCCCTCTTTGCGTACGCTACCCGATGTGTACCGGGGGCCCGCTGCATCGTCCAAATTTACAGTACCGCTCTCGTTTCGGCGTATACCGCCGATCGGTAACGAGTCACGCATGAAAACACCCCTGAAGAACGATACGCGCATGTGTTTCGACAATCGATTCAATTGTACGTTAGTCGTAATACGCGTGGGCATTTTTAACGTCTCTTCGACGTTTTTTTGAAGTGAAACTTCATAGGGCACGGGGGGTGATTCGAACCGGAAGCGTCACGGAAGTCCGTCACGGAAGTCGCGTTACGGAAGTCGCGTTACGGAAGTCGCGTTACGGAAGTCGCGTTATGAAAGTCCGTCACGAAAAAGTCGAACCTTCTACGGGAGTGATTCGGAGCGTCGCGTTACGCGTTCGCGTTATGGAAGTCCGTCACGAAAAGCCGAACCTTATACGGGAGTGATTCGGAGCGTCGCGTTACGCGTTTGCGTTATGGAAGTCCGTCACGAAAAGTCGAACCTTCTACGGAAGTGATTTGGAGCGTCGGGTTACGCGTTTGCGTTATGGAAGTCCGTCACGAAAAGTCGAAACTTATACGGGAGTGATTCGGAGCGTCGCGTTACGCGTTCGCGTTATGGAAGTCCGTCACGAAAAGCCGAACCTTATACGGGAGTGATTCGGAGCGTCGCGTTACGCGTTTGCGTTAATGGAAGTCCGTCACGAAAAGTCGAACCTTCTACGGAAGTGATTTGGAGCGTCGGGTTACGCGTTCGCGTTATGAAGTCCGTCACGAAAAGTCGAAACTTTCTACGGGAGTGATTCGGAGCGTCGCGTTACGCGTTCGCGTTATGGAAGTTCGTCACGAAAAGTCGAACCTTCTACGGGAGTGATTCGGAGCGTCGCGTTACGTGTTCGCGTCATGGAAGTTTGTCACGAAAAGTCGAACCTTCTACGGGAGTGATTCGATTCGTCGCGTTACGCGTTCGCGTTATGGAAGTCCGTCACGAAAAGTCGAAACTTATACGGGAGTGATTCGGAGCGTCGCGTTACGCGTTCGCGTTATGGAATTCCGTCACGAAAAGTCGAACCTTCTACGAGAGTGATTCGATGCGTCGCGTTACGCGTTCGCGTTATGGAAGGTCCGTCACGAAAAGTCAAACCTTCTACGAGAGCGATTCGGTGCGTCGCGTTACACATTCGCGTTATGGAAGTCCGTCACGAAAAGTCGAAACTTATACGGGAGTGATTCGGAGCGTCGCGTTACGTGTTCGCGTTATGGAAGTCCGTCACGAAAAGTTGAAACTTATACGGGAGTGATTTGGAGCGTTGCGTTACGCGTTCGCGATATGGAAGTCCGTCACGAAGAGTCGAACCTTCTACGGGAGTGATTCAGAGCGTCGCGTTACGCGTTCGCATTATGGAAGTCCGTCATGAAAAGTCAAACCTTCTACGAAAGTGATTCGATGCGTTGCGTTACGCGTTCGCGTTATGGAAGTCCGTCACGAAAAGTCAAACCTTCTACGAGAGCGATTCGGTACTTCGCGTTACGCGTTTGCGTTATGGAAGTCCGTCACGAAAAGTCGAAACTTATACGGGAATGATCCGGAGCGTCGCGTTACGCATTCGCGTTATAAAAGTCCGTCGCGAAAAGTCAAAAACTTCCATGGGCGTGATTCGGCTCGGAGCGTTACGTTAATTCACAAGTTAAATTTTAATTATAAATTACAGGCGATGCAATTCACAAATAAATAGAAATTAATTTGTGAATTACACAGGCTTTAATTCACAAATAAATTTTTCACAAATCAATTATTATACAGTGAATGTACACCGTTGACCAAATATCGGTGTTCTATCTTATGATTGTTTATTTATACGTGTTATTGCGATAAATATTACCACATGCCTCAGTGGTCGAATTGGCACGACGCCTGCACAAAAGCGGAAGTTCCAGGTTCGAACCCTGGCTGGGGTAATATTTTTCACAAAAATTAAATTATTTAAAATTAAGATGCTTAAATTAAGCGTTGAAATAAAAGGACCAGAATCTTGGTTAAAATGTCCTGACAATTATGACCGTCAGGAACGATTGCCAGTTACGTCGAAGAAATTTAATATGGTAAAAAAATATACGTGTATGCCTCCACGCGCGGCAGAAGTAAAACTTCTTAGCTGTAAGAAATAGGATAGTATTTCGTTTATAGTATCTGAATTAATGCCTATGTAATTCAGAAATCAAATTTTAATTATAAATTAAAGCGGATGCAATTCACAAATAAAAATTGATTCGTGTATTAAAAACCTGTATAACTCACAAATAAAATTTAATTATAAAAGTGAAGTTTCAGGTTATGAGAAAAATTTGTCTATATATAATTATATGTATATAAATGTAACAGTTGGCAACAGTTGGCCCATATATAATTATATATGGGGCAAATTTTTCTCATAACCTGAAACTTTACTTTTATAATTAAAATTTGATTTGTGAGTTATACAGGGTTTCAATACACGAATCAATTTGTGAATTGCATCCGCTTTAATTTATAATTAAAATTTGATTTCTGAATTACATAGCATTAATTCAGATACTATAAACGAGATACTATCCTATTCCTCACAGCTAAGAAGTTTTACTTCTGCCGCGCGTGGAGGCCACACGTATATTTTTTTTTCTTATTTTCTCTCCTCTTTTCCTTCTTCGACGCAACTCCCCGCCCGCGTTTGTACGGAGAGAGATAAAGTCCGCGGCCTTCCATGGCGCGATTGTGACGTTGCATCTCTTCTAGCTGACGTCGCGCGGTTTTGCTAGCGTTCACGACCGTTGCGACCCCGGCCGCCCCGCCGGCCAGGGAACCGAGAACTCCCAGCAACCGTAGAGTCGGCAATATGCCGCCTCGTTTCGCCGTCGGAAGTATCCGTTTTTTCGGCGCTCTCCTCTTCTTCTTTTTTACGGTTCGCAAACCCATCGTAATTCCGCTTGGAATTCATGACCGTCCAGACGGCTGTAGCGGCAGCTCTCTCTCCGAGAGCCGAATCTCTGGCGATGACACGTCCTAGCGCTTCTCTGCGAGTACCTTGTCCGACGCGTGTCTTCCAGTGAGGTCTTTGTTACGCGAATACGCTATGTCGTGCTCGCGACACGCCGCGTCCAGTGGATTTACACCCGGATCGCCTCTGGCTAAGCGGTTCTTCAGCCGAGTGCCCGGACCCGCAAAACTGATAGCCGGGAATGTGCAATTCGATCGGAAGTGAGCTTATCGCGCTGTTGAACAGGCCTTTGCCTATTTTTTTTACTGGCATTTGCCGCAATTCTTTATCAACGGTGCCGGACCGTCGATGTGCGTTCGATGATGCGGCAAATTATAATGTTCTAAGCACCGACGATATTGCTGAACCTCCGAATCCGCCTTCATATGTTCCGGAAGCTTGTCCCACACGTGGTGGACGTAATCACCGCACATTTGCAGCAGAACAGCCTTTGGTACAAATTGTAGCTGCTCGGCGCTGAAATCGAGAATATCGAAAGGTCTTGATAACAGGATGAACATTTTTCCGCTACTGAGCAATTCGCGGTTTCGCGCACATATAAATAGGCGCTCGATCCAGCCCTCCGGTCAGCAATGCGAAAAATGAGATTCGTGCGACAACCGCTGGCGATTCGCGTGACGAACTGCGACGACAGTTCACGGTCGATGGGGGGCAACGCGGAGAAGCGCAGGCACGGTTCAATGCTACCGGCCACTATACGCGCCATCATTTGCGGCCCCTCGATTTGCGGTAAAACCAAAGTTCTAATAAGCTTGTTGGAAAGTCCGCACGGTGTACGTTTCGAGAACGTGTACGTGTACTCAAAGTCGCTCCAGCAACCGAAATATTGATATCTGGAGGAGTTATTGACGTCGATCTACGAAATCGGCTATTTTACGTTCTCAAACAACAGTGACGTCATTCCGCCGAGCGATGCGTGTCCAAACTCGATATTCGTCTTCGATGACGTGGCATGTGACAAGCAAGACGCCGTGAGAGAATACTTTTCAAACAATCACGTGAATACCGACATGTCGTACGATGAATTCAGCGCGCTGTGCAGCGAATTTTGGCAGCGCAAGTACGGATTCGTAGTCATAGACAAGGACAGCTAGCCCAACAATGGCCGATACAGAAAAGGCTTTAACATGTTCGCGATACCGCAAAAGCGGTCAGTCGTCGTCGGTACCTCGTCGAGGTAAAACGTCGGAGAGAGCGTCACTTTACGTATTTCCGCGATGGCCGCGATCGACAGGAGCATGATCAAAGTCGCGCAAGATTCGTCGCGTGGCGCAACCGGAGGCTGACGGCGACGCGGTTAATAAACTGTACGTGGAACAGAGCGTTAAGATTGTGAGAGACGAAGCGGAATTCGAGAAGCATCGTAAAACGCGATTGGAGACTGAATTCGAAACGAATCTTAGACTTCTGAGAGATAGCGTTAAAATTTTGAGAGATCAGTTGAAGGAAATCGAAACGAATCTGATCGCGCTCAAACGAGATACGCAATCCATGTTGGACGCGAACCGAAAGGCGCTCGAAACATATATTTCGGACGACGAAACCTGAGTAACGATGGCAAGCGGCAAACGATCCGGGAAAGGTTACAAAAGGCTGTCGAATGACGATGACGACGAAGGGCAACGGGCGATTCAGGAACGGTCATTGAGCAGCAGCTATCAAAAGACCAACAAACGAGACAGAAGCGGTTACGAATTGTTCAGAAACAGCTGTGAACGGTTAATGAGCAGAAATAGACGACAAGCCAACGACGACGACGACGAAGAGCTGAAAGTACTGAAAAAACCGCTATTGAGCGATGATGAACAAAAATAAATGGCTGATTGAATGTCATTGGTTAAAGAAAAGAAAGTTTGAGATATAATTTCTTTGCGCGTATTATTACGCACCGTAAAAAAACATGACATCGTCGAATTCCGATGGACGTCAAAATGTCGAGAAGCGACGACTCGTCGAGGAACTGCACGCACCGGTGAGAAAAAATTTTCCCCAAAAACGCGTTATCGTGCGTGGGTACGGTGACCTGTGGCAGGCTGACATCGTCGGGATGCGTCCAAACTCGCGTTTCAATAGAGGCTACCACTACATACTTACCGTCATCGATGTGCTGAGCAAGTACGCGTGGGCCGTACCACTCAAGAGTAAAGGCGGAAGCGAGACAGCTGACGTTATCGCTAAGATAATTCGAGACAGCAAGAGGTGCCCGAAAAACTTGCAAACCGATATGGGGACGGAATTTTACAACGCCGACGTACAACGTCTCATGAGAAAACACGGAATCAATCATTATTCTACATATTCGGTGATGAAAGAATCGGTCGTCGAGTGATTCAATTGCACGTTGAAGAACGACATGTAGAAGATGTTTACGCTCAATGGGACATACAAGTGGGTCGACGCGTTATCGCAACTCGTGTCGGATTACAACGCGCGCAAGCATCGAACGATCGGCGTGCGGCCCGTCGACGTTACTCCCGCGATCGCCGAAAGATTCTTGAACACGGTGTACAGCGAGATAAAGATCGCGGGTCCGGCAGAGTTCAAAGTAGGCGGCCCGGTACGCGTCAGCAAGTACAAGACAATTTTCGAGAAAGGTTACACGCCGAATTGGACGACCGAGGTTTTTGAAATTGTTAAGGTGCAGCGTACTAATCCCGTAATCTATCTACTCGAAGACTATCGAGGAAAATCTGTCACCGGAGGATTCTACGAGCACGAGCTGCATCGCGCGGCTTATCCGGACGTGTATCTCGTGGAGAAAGTACTTCGCAAGAGAGGTGACGAGGTTTATGTAAAATATCTGGAATTCGATGGATCGCACAATTCATGGATACACAAGGACAACATGATTTAATATATAGACATTTATTTTTACTGCATAAAAATATGTAGACCATAAAAATATGTAATACATACAAGTGTAAAATATAAGTATAAAATATAAGTATAAAATATAAAATACATTTAAGTAAAGAAAATATGTATAAAATGAAATATGAAATACATATAAGTATAAAATATGAAATATTAATTCAATATCTTTACTATTATTATTCCATCTAATATACAATGTTGCATACATACATACATTGCATACATACATACATACGTTATACGTTATATTACATACATTATACGTTACGTTATACGTTATACATTGCGTTATACGTAATGTTACATACATTATACGTTACGTTATACATTATATACATTACGTTATACATATATTACGTTATACGTTATACATTATACGTTATACATTACGTTATACGTAACGTTATATGTTATACGTTACGTTATACGTTATACATTATGTGCTATACGTTATACGTTATATATGTTACAGTTAAAACCCGAAATTAGTCAAAAACCGAATTTCCTAGGAAATTCGGGTTTTAACTAAGCCCTCTCGGCAATTCGCGTTCTAACTGAAATAATTCATATAAAAGGTTAAAGCTCTTGCATACACAAACAAATAAACATACAGGCAAATGAGACCCGAAGCGCCGATTACAAGGCGAAAATCATATAATTATATTTTAAACTCCGAAACACGCATACATACATACGTTTCGGTCCTTTGTTTGGACCTTCTTCAGTGACGCAGAACAAAAATTAAAAACGTGTAGTTACGCCATCGTCAAACAATAAGAAGTCGCAATTCCAGCCACGCTGTCATTTCCGTTGGTCGGCATTACAAAAATCCGTTAGTCGACTTACGTTGGTATGAACAAACTTAATCAGTTTGTGAAGCCACATAAGGATGTGTTGCAAGGTTTTGCTCAGAGTGGAGTATATAAAATTATGTATATAAAATTAATTGCCGTGATTGCGACGCCTCGTATGTTGGCCAGACTATGAGACAACTGGGTACGCGGGTTAAGGAGCATCGTAATCAGCTCAATGGGAAGGGGAAGAAAAAGTTGTCGGTTGTGTCTCAGCACCGCCTACAGAGACATGAATTCGATTGGGATAATGTCGCAATCTTGGACAGAGAGAGATCTTATACCCAGAGAAGCGTCTCTGCGATGTTTCACATTAGACACCAAACCAATGGCATTAATTTGTAGGAGGACACGGCGAAATTAAGCAGCGTCTATTTACCGATTATCAAGAAATTTTCTAATATATAATTGCGCCTCTCGGTTGTTTATACATCTAATGGTTATTTGTTATTTTCGATGCTTCGTGTTCCCTTGAATAGTATAAGTCTTGCGCTCTCGCAATAACGACGTGACTTGTACATAATCTAGTAAACAAAATGATAATTTGCGCTCAAGCGACGATGTCCGTTAATTTCTACGTGGTGACTGTCAGGTAATACTGTTTGTTTTTGATGTCTGATTGATCTTTATTCAGATTTTGAAATGTTCTCCTTTTTGTTAAATAAGGCAACAGTCGCCCCGGGAAATTGCATCGTTCCTCTTTGTTTGAAGATTTGCGACGACGTAAGTCGACCAACGGATTTTTGTAATGCCGACCAACGGAAATGACAGCGTGGCTGGAATTGCGACTTTTTATTGTTTGACGATGGCGTAACTACACGTTTTTAATTTTTGTTCTGCGTCACTGAAGAAGGTCCAAACGAAGGACCGAAACGTATGTATGTATGCGTGTTTCGGAGTTTAAAATATAATTATATGATTTTCGCCTTGTAATCAGCGCTTCGGCTCTCATTTGCCTGTATGTTTATTTGTTTGAAATAATTCAGTTAAAACCCGAATTGACTGACTGCTTTAGTAAATTCGCGATCTGACGTGTTTCTCTTACAGTCAAAACGCGAAATCCCACAATCTGCAATGCTATATAAGGTATATGTTACGCTCAAAGATCGAAAACGCTCACTGAGCGAAAAAACCGACAACAACGCGTTCTGGCAATATGAAAATGCCACAACGCGTTATGGACGCTTATTGATGCAGCCATGACACGATTGACTTTCGATGATGAATATGTCGCAGCCACATGGTGTACACACACACACACACGCGGGGGGTGCAAAGGGGTGCCTTCGGTCCCCCCTCCGGCAACCCCTCCGCCGGTAGGCAGGGTGGACCTCGCTTTACAACTTACAAAGTACATGCTAAGTTGTAAAGCGAGGTCCACCCTGCTTACCGGCGGAGGGGGTGCGGGAGGGGGGCCGAAAGCCCCTCTTGCACAACCCCGCGTGTGAGTGTGTGTGTGTGTACACCATGTAGCTGCGACATATTCATCATCGAAAGTCAATCGTGTCATGGCTGCATCAATAAGCGTCCACAACGGGTTGTAGCATTTTCACGATATTTGAGCGTAACATATACCTTATATAGCATTGCAGATAGTGAGATTTCGCGTTTTGACTGTAAAAGAAACACGTCAAATTGCGAATTTACTAAAGCAGTCAGTCAATTCGGGTTTTAACTGAATTATTTCAGATAGAACGCGAATTACCGAGAGGGCTTAGTTAAAACCCGAATTTCCTAGGAAATTCGGGTTTTGACTAATTTCGGGTTTTAACTGTAACATATACATTATGTTACAAGGGTATTCAATAATGCCCGCACGGTAACGTATCGGTCGAATCTAGTAAGATGTACCGCTTGTCGACGTTCGGACTCAGAGCGATTTTCGTCTCGGACACTGTACGCACTTGGTGCAGTTTCGATATTATACACGACTGGCGACGAGTCATTTCAATCTCGTCATTCAGACACCGCGTGTAGTCGTCGAACGTTATAGTACGCGCTACGACGTTATTCTTGACACCTTTTGCTTTCTTAGTGTCTTTTTTGCCATCGACTCGCAAGGCGTACATTTTCGCCCTGAATCCGACGAATTCGGTCATGATCGCGCCGTTATTTTCGTCTTTCATCGCGTTGTCGACCGGGTAATCGCTCGTATCAAACCTAGCAAAATCACGTTTCACGTTCTCGTACACATCCTCGCACTCTATATGGTAGATCAAACTGTCCGTGTCGGTGTACATAATTTTACATTTGTCGCTATACAGGGGAGACATGTACTCGTGATGAAATTCGTACAAACATGTCTTGGATATGTCGAGGATGCACATGCCCACGTAGATCCGTTTGTTAAATTTCACCTCGAGCGCATTTCTATTGCAACCAAATTTTCGGAAAAAATACTTCTGCTATGGAAATTTGGTTTAGCGATCATTGCCTCCGCGCCGTATCGTCCGTTCCACTGTGTCAATAATTTTACGTCTACATGATTACGCACGTTCTCCATCGTTTTCCTGAAAACCGCGTTATATCAGTTTATATAAATTCTTTTCGAAATCGTTTGTCGCGCGCGTTCTAAATCGGGTGTATAATTCGATGTAATGGCGGAGCCATGGAAATTGAGCGAATTGCAATACACGATGTATTTTTGTAACTCGAAGGCGCATGCATTGCTGAAGGTTGCGATAATGTATGACGTAGCGTTTCTTATCGCACACAGTCGCAAGGAGCTTGACCTGCCGCGCGCCTGGCGGCTTATCGCGCGTTGGACAGAACGGTAGGTCAGCGTGCGCGTCGTGTTTATTTTGCGGGTACTACAGATCGACCTCGAGAATATAACCTGTGGGCAAATTCGTATCAATCGCGCTAAAATCAAAATTCGAAATGTCTTCGACCCATCGAAAATCGGCGTACGGTAGTGGTTGGCACATTGCCCAACCGTACAAGTTGTTTACATCGAAATACGTTAGGTACGACGATGGTTTCGATGGATCGTACGACTGCATGTACTTGTTATTGGCTGGCGCATATCTGCCTGAACATTGACTCAGACCACCGCGAATACCGCGTTCGAAAAACATAACCATATCTATATCGGTTAGCAGTTCGAAATTTACGCAAGTATGCTTCAACATGGCGTCCCATGTGAAACCTGGCAATGTGTAGTAATAAGCGGGGTCTAGTCCGTAACTTTTGATGCAACTGTTACGGAAATTTTCGAAAACGTCGGCCAATAACAAGACATCCGTTTTTAAATACAGATCGTTGTATTCGCCCAAGGTTCGAACGGAGAACCGCTGCCAAACGTTCACGGCGTGCGCGTAATTGCTCTCGGATACAGTGTCACCGACCAATGAACTGTAAAATGATTCGCGCTGCTGTAAACGCGTGTCCTGCAACTTGTCCACGCAATCCACGTATTCGTACGGAAAGACACCTTTTCGCGTCAGTAGTTCTAAATCGTGAACTGATAATTCGGAAAATTTGGAACGTACAATTTTTAACTTGTCTTTATCGAGGAAGGATGCCAATCTTTTGAGACTAGTGTTGAGAAATTTTAACGAATCGATGAACCGTAACTTTATGTTGTTTCGCGAATCTGATTTGTCTGATGTGTCTTTAACGTGTTTCGAGAAGGAAATATATTCTTCTTTCGTTAACGGTAGTACATCGATCCAGCCTTCGAACGCGACAGCTATTTCCTTTATGGTAAAATGTGCGTCGTAACCGGATAAATTGTGAAAAACTACGGGAATGAAATATGAGTCTTTAAAGTTGAGATTGCAGTTTGAATGCGCGGGACCTCTGTAACGGCCGGTCAGATGGCAATGATCGCGTACCCGCTCGTCTTCGTTCGGCGCGAACGGTTTTTCGCAAATGTGGCAGTGCGTCGCGCTGTGAAACGCATGCCACTGTTCTTTCGAGAGCGTCTCCATGGGGACATTGGTAGATAAAATACCCTTTACGCGATTCTCTAATTCCTCGAGTACGTTGGCAAACAACGCGACGCAATCCTTATCACGGCGAAACCGATACGTAGATAACGAGTCGTCGTACGAGCACTGCACGTAGTATCCTATGCTAAATACCTCGTGGCGTTGATATGCGTACGTGGACGTTCTCTCATCTGCATCCATCTTCTCCAGGGTGCATTCGAGATCGGCTGTACACCACGAACGGAAGACGCTCCTTCCTGTTATAGTTGCGGAAGCTCAGCCATTTATCGTCCCTGCTCGGTAGTCGGATGGCGCAGTCGTTCATCTCACGGCAGTCTACCGTGTGTGACTGCAACTTGTCGCTCGTGTGGAAATAGAGGAAACATCTGTAAATAATAAAATTTTTTTTCGTTTTACAATTTTTTAAGTAAAAATATGAAATATCGTATAATTTGATTTAACAAAAATGTATTACTCACCGACCGCAAAAGTATTTCATGCCATTGTGTTTTTTCAATTGCGAGCTCACGAGGCGGGACAAGTTCTTGATCCACGCGAAATGTCCACGTTGTAGTCTCGTGAGTCTTGCACGTACAGCAGATTGACGTGCTTTTCCCTCTTCCGGTCGGTAAGTCGTATCGGGAGAACGTTTAGCGTTTCCTGCCCCTCGATAGTGTATACATTTATCGATACGTCGTTGAGTCGTTCGAATGTAGTAATTTCTTTCAGAGACATAGGAAACTCAATGTCTTGTAAATTTAAGACGGTCATATAATGCGGGTACCAGGATACCCGTTCCGCATTCTTTTCGACTGGATACAACTCGGCGACCACCGACCACGCGAAACACGCATTGTCCATGGATTGCACGTTAATCACCGCTCTCTTCGTCATTATCCCTCGCGGTAATTCCAGGTGACACCCCGCGCGCATAGGATCGTACCTGTTGATGTTGACTGTAAGATCGAGTATACGCAATAACGCCCACCCGCTATCGCGCTTCTGGAACTCTTCGAGTTTCGCCAGTGTGGGTTTGATAACGTATCGCTTGTACCACTTGCGCATATCGGATGTACGAAAGAGACCATAGTTATTCGTGTTCATACTTTTATTGTCACGTTTATCGCCCGTCACAAACTCACCGTTGAACACGGTGTTCACTTTCACGCTGGTGTGTCTTTTTATAGCGTCTTGCACTTTTTCAAGCACTACACTAGCAGCGTCCTCCAAAAATTGTCGCGGTTCGATATAGTCTATGTTAATCACCGCACCGGTCCGTATACGGCTTTCGAACGCGGCATCGATCTCTCGCCAAACAAGTCTCCGCGTTATTGCCGCCACCACTACTGGTGCCCGCGACCACCAAATCACCGCCGCTGTGTATGAAACGTCTATCTAACTGAGTTCTTGCACCCTCGAGTAGCCTGACATTTGACACCAATGAATGCCTTTTTCCGGGCAAGAACCGTGGACGCTTGACGCGACAGTGCTCTTCAAACTGTTCAACGGTTTTCTCGCATCGCTGCGCCCACGTGAAATACTCGCTCAAGGTAGCGACTTGGCGCGACTGCTCCAACAGTTCACGCGCAATTTTATTGAGATTTTCCATGTTTCACAAAATTTTTTTGTACTATTTTTAAATCTTTTGGCTCGCCGGAATCCTCCTGATATTTGCGACAAGATGTCTTTTAAATGCGAGAAAGTTATCTCTCCATGCGTCGCCTAGTGGTGTCGTTGCGAACTACCGTCGAACTAGCAAGACTTCCAAATCACATACTGTGGTTCTGACGCGCTTCACTTATCGTTATATATTTCATCTATCGTCCTTTTCTCTCCTTCCAACTGGAGCATCACGTATCGTTTCTTCTTCTATCTACTGCATAGTGTCATCAGATTTATTGTTCATTATATGCGTCACAGAAAGGTAATATTCCTTAGACGTTGCGTTCTGCTTACGCACTATTTTGCCTACAACGTCTAGCAGCCTGATCTCGGCGCTCGCTTTGTAATACGCTACGCCATAACCGAATGGCATCGCGAAATATACCCCGATAAACGATAAAGAGTACACCAGAGGACATCGCGACGTTATAACCGAGCGATGCCGCGAAACTTGTCTTGACACGCAGCCCTGATAAACAATTCTTCCTAGAAAAAAAAGTGATAAAGAGGACACCAAAGGACATCGCGCCGTTATAACCGAGTGACGCCGCGAAACATGTCCCGACACGTTTACCGATAAACAAGTCTTCCTACAAAAAATGATGATCATGACCGCGACATCGCGACGGTTAAATCATCCTCATTGAGATAAACATTTTGTATCTCCGATATTTAATCGCGGATATTTTTTAAATATTTAATCTGCCTGAACTATACGTTCGCTTCGCAATAAGCGACGTCATAACCGAATGGTGCCGCGAAACATGTCCCAACACGTTTGCTCAAAACCTTGATAAACAGCTTTTCTCAGAATACGTTCTAGAAAAATTAATCCCCCACCGAACGCTACTTTATTATAACTAAAAATATGTACACTTAAATCTATAGCGGTACGGACGGAACGAAAGATATACATACAGTTACGCGGCGGATAGGACATTTAACCGGATTGGAACGGCGCAGATATATACAGGTACAATTCCATCTAAGTCGGGACGGAACGGAAATATATACAGGTACGCGGCGGACCGGACATCTGGTCGGTTCGGACGGCGCGAATATATACAATCACGGTTCGGATCGTCACGGTCATTTCATCGGAAATCGGCCCGGACGTTAAATCGGCAGGTACGCGTGGATCATCACGATACGGCACGCGGGATTTTACAGGTACGGTCATCTATCGGACGGACCGGACGTTTTTACTTCCGACGCGCGGATCATCAGCGATACGGCGCGCGGACTTGGAGCGGTCGCGGTACGCGGCTTCTCGGTTTTACGACGTATATACGGATTGGCCATTTCGGCCAGGAAAGTAACAGGAGGCGTCGGCGACGAGAGCACTCGACCGAGACGGAGAGCTCTCCACCTCGGCTTTTTCTGCCTTCGCGAGTAAGGACGGGTAGGCGGTCCGGGAGTTCGAGCAGCGCCTGAGAGCGCTCGGTACGACTGCTCTGGTGAAGAGTGGAGCACGCTCCCAGCAATCCGGATCGGATGTTGGCCGGGAAGCGAGTCGGCGTTTTCGGCTCGTTAGCCGGGTTTTATACCTTGGCGGTATTCAGTGGGGTTTGTCGGCGTTGCGCGCGCGTCGGGGTAAACCGGAGCGGGGCAATATCGTGGGTCTTGGTCCCACAGCGCTCGGCGGCGGTCGGGCTTTTCCGGCGGCCCGATATCGCAAGCTTAAATCGTACGGCAGTCGGCAGATTAAAAATGATGCCCTAAATGGTGCATCGTTACAACGTCATAATTTTAAAAAAGGGGGTGGGTGTTGCCGCGTATACGCTCCGTTAATTTTTATGCGATCGGTCAGTTTTGTATCAGCCGCTTGTACAAACGGTCGACTTGTCATACCGAGAGTGAAAATGTATTCAGCTGAGGGAAACAACAATGGTGGCATACGCATGAATTATTACGTGTCGATTGCCGAAGCTGAAACTCCATCGAGTGAGAACAAGTAAGTTTCGTTTAATTTATAGTCTCCTATTTTATAATTTTTCAAATTGTATTATTTTAAAACTCATCTTGTTATTTTTTCTACAGCACTTTGTTGGAGCGTCGTGCGGTGCGTATACTCAACAGACGATACGCATTGACACTTACAACTTACAAATATTTGGACATTGGGATCAGCCTGAGACCTCCACACGGTTCCTTTGTGGAATTGGTCCTTGGTGACAACCGAGGAAATCAGATTGTGATGCGTCATGCAACGTGGACGGCGCTCATTGATAGACGCACGGATGTCGAGCGACTCGTGCAGTCAACTGTCGGTCCGTCGCTGTCTATTCAAGACATACGAATCAAACTTGTACAAATGCGTGATGACAAAATTGTAAAATTGTCACCGCGCAATAATTATTTGTACAATGGGGAGCAGAAATGAGTTCCGTTCTCGGTGCAGAGCGGTGTAGATGAGCGCGCTATCTGTAGGTGGGTTACTGACCTACTTACAGCCACGGTCGATAAAAGGTTCAAATGCAGTACCGCGAACGCGTAAAAATGGCCAGTCACGCGTATTGCTTGCACGTGCATTTGATTAAAAGAAACATTTTTAAGGAGGTTCGAGCATTACTTGTGAGTCAAAAATGCGATTGAAATAAATGTCATTACAGCAATCCCGAATTATTTGCAATATTAGTATAATGAATTGTGGATGCTACTTACGTGCTATATTCTTCGTAAATTATTATTGTATAGAATATTTAACAAACATATGCCGGGGTATGAGAGCGTCAACGACTCGGGAATCGCTTATTATCCAACATTCTAGGCTAGGATCTAAACTTTGTGACAGTATAGCCTTCAATCCACACGGTAAAGTCCGATTTTTAAAGTCTTTACACAATCCTTGATGTTTCATCTATCAAATGCTAGTTTTTCAAAGTCCTCAGGTGGCTAAGTGTGTACTAAACCAGTGATAATCTACCTCGGAGCGACTTTCTCCATAAGGGTAGACTAAAAGGTGGTCAACTTCTGAATAATATTACAGAAAAACTATACGGTCAATATTGCTCAAGTTTTGCGATTATTTGTGTAAAGTGTTTATGTAAATCATATAAAAAAATTAAGGCTCTACGATGGCTTTCGAGTATAGAAAGCTTATTGTCACGAAGTGACATGTTCTAACTTATAATGTTGGCCAAATAAGCGATTCCCGAGTCGTTGACGCTCTCATACCCTAGTATATGTTTGTTAATATTCTATACGCTAATAATTTACGAAGAATATAGCACGTAAGTAGCATCCACAATTCATTATACCAATATTGCATATAATTCGAGATCGTTGTAATGACATTTATTTCAATCGCATTTTTGACTCACAAGTAATGCTCGAACCTCCTTAATACAAATTGATACACACATTTAATATTCATTACATACAATATAACAATCACAGGTGATTATGTTGTAATTATAATCACAGTCAGTCACGCTGTATTGCTCGCGCGTGCATTTGATTAATAAAAACATTTTTAATACAATAAATCCTTAAGGACTCTCGAAAATTCAAATACAATATAATTGGCCATGAGAGTCATTTTTTAATACAATTTGATACAATTAATATTTATTACATATAATATAACAATATAAGGTAAAGTTTTACAATTAGGGCCCCAACGAGAAATCAATCGCCACTTAAATATGTTGTAGGGGAGGTCTTTCTGAGTAATTCTACGCAAGAAAAAAGTGGGGGACGGCATTGGTTTAGAAAATATAGCAAATTGAAATTTCAGAATTTTAATGCTTTTTATTAGATATTATAAACCTATAGGTTAGTGACGCGCTTTATAAGTATGCGCTTTGTAAGTTGAAGCACATACAAAGCACATACTTGTAAAGCGCGCCAATAACCTATAGGTTAGTGACGCGCTTTATAAGTATGCGCTTTGTAAGTTGAAGCGAGGTCCACCCTATACAGGGACCTCGCTTTACAACTTACAAAGTACATGTGTGGACAGAGGAGCGTGTTCCACAGAGGTCGGGGTGGGCGGACCTCGCTTTAAAACCTACAAAGTACATGCGTGGACAGAGGAGCGTGTTCCAAAGGGTCGGGCGGTGCGGGGGGGGGGGGGGCTTCGCCCCCTTACCCGCACCCCCCCTGTACGGAGTAAACCTCGCTTCAACTTACAATTTGTAAAGCGAGGTCCACCCACCCCGGCCCCTGTGGAACACGCTCCTCTGTCCACGCATGTACTTTGTAAGTTGTAGAGCGAGGTCCACCCTCCTCCCACCCCTGTGGAATACGCTCCTCTGTCCACGCATGTACTTTGGTATATTAGTCTCTTATATATATATCTCAAATACTCAAAATAACTGTTGATTAAGCAAATTTCAATTTGCTATATCTTCTAAACCAATGCCGTCCCCCACTTTTTTCTTGCGTAGAATTACTCAGAAAGACCTCCCCTACAACATATTTAAGTGGCGATTGATTTCTCGTTGGGGCCCTAATTGTAAAACTTTACCCAATATAACAATAGGTGATTATGTAATTATAATTATATTATGCATCTGTAACTATATTATTCCACCGACTAAGTATGTGTTTACTGGAATAATATAATTACAGATAGTATGATAATTATAATTACAACGTAATTCCCTATAATTATTCTATTGTATATGTAATGCATATGTATTACATATGTATACGTATGTAATACACATATGTATACAGGGTGTCCCAAAATTCGCGACTCAAAATATTATAGCAAAAAAGTTCTCAAAAAATTTATTAAAAAAGTTATTTTACATTTTTATTTCAAGCAGTAATTTTTTAGATATAAAAGTTTAAAGCTAGCCAATTACAGACTAGGTTTAGACGGACACCTGTCCATGAGTCGCGCGTGCGGTAGGATTAGTAAGCGCGCACTTCAGCATGCATACTGACATGACGGGCGCGGTGGACAAAAGATTGTGCGTGTGTTCTCCATACGTTACCGCGCGCGATTTCATGATATTGATTTCAAATTAATGATGTAAATAAGTGTTACAAATAAGAAATATTTAAATTATTAAAATCTTATCGCTAATATTGGAGATTACAAAGAAACATTGCGATTATTACAATTCATATTAGCACAATAACATTAATATTAAGGAAATATTAAGTGAATAAGATTTATAATTAATTATAAGTCGTGATCGCATACATCGCATCGGTTCTTTTTAGAACCACCAAATATTAAGACAAGGAACATCTCGAAACATCTCGGCAACATATTATTTACGAATATCTTTCTATCCGATTAAGGTATTTATTATATAAAAAAAATAATAAAAATAATATAATATTTGTGAAAATAATGGCTAACAGTAACGTGATAATATCGCAGACTTTATATATTTCTTCATAATTTCCATAGCACATAAAAAATGGCTTTCTCTTTCGCAGAAAATAATTCCAATTACCATAAACACGAGATACCGTCACTTACATATAAAAATATTTTTTTCTTATAAGAAAATATTTCAATTTTAGGAAATAGATAATTACATTTTGTAAAAAGCAAAAATGGATGAAAATCGCATTATAAACTTAATGTTCAAATTAGAACAATCTATAAATTCATAAAATATTACAAAATAGATTTCGTATCCGATTAATCCTTAATTTACTTAATTTAATTTTAATATTTTATTTACTTATAAATAAGATACTGAAAATAATGCGACATTGTAAAAATCATAAAATATTGCAAAACAATTTTTTATATACATATGTATTATACAGGGTGTCCCAAAATTCGCGACTCAAAATATTATAGCAAGAAAGTTTTCAAAAAATTAAGTAAAAAAGTTATTTGTAAATTTTTATTTCAAACAGTAGTTTTTGAGATATAAGGGTTTAAAGCTAGCCAATTACAGACTAGGTTTAGACGGACACCTGTCCATGAGTCGCGCGTGCGGTAGTATTAGTGAGCGCGCACTTCAGTATGCATACATTGCATACTGACATGACGGGCGCGGTGGACAAAAGATTGTGTGTTCTCCATACGTTACCGCGCGCGATTTCATGATATTGATTTAAAATTAATGATGTTAATAAATAAGCGTTACAAATAAGAAATCTTTAAATCATTAAAATTTTATCGCTAATATTGTAGATTGCAAAGAAACATTGGGATTACTACAATTCATATTAGCACAATAACATTAATATTAAAGAAATATTAAGTGAATAAGATTTATAATTAATTATAAGTCGTGATCGCATACGCGCGAGTAATAACTTTTTTTATAAGTGTTGAGAGAAATAATTTCATGCGTTACTTTTTTGCTATAATTAGTCTGATCGAACTTAGCGGTTTGGCGGAAAACTTGGTACTAATAACACCATGTCAATTTCATCTTCAATCTTGGAAAAAATATTGCATTTTTACAGGATTGGAGATAAATTTAACTCTGGGTGTGCTTTAATTAACAAGTAAAAATATTTTTTGCTTTGGGGGGTTGCTTTGGGGGGTTGCAAAAATATGTATGTAATAAATATTAATTGTATCAAATTGTATTAAAAATGTTTTTATTAATCAAATGCACGCGCGAGCAATACAGGGTGACTAACTGTGATTATAATTACAACATAATCATCTGTGATTGTTATATTGTATGTAATAAATATTAATTGTGTGTATCAAATTGTATTAAAAATGTTTCTTCTAATCAAATGCACGCGCAAGCAATACGCGTGACTGACCATTTTTATGCGTTCGCGGTTCTGCATTTGAACCTTTTATCGACCGTGGCTGTAAGTAGGTCGGTAACCCACCTACAGATAGCGCGCTCATCTACACTGCTCTGCACCGAGAACGGAACTCATTTCTGCTCCCCATTGTACATAAAACCTGCAACTATATTCTTTTATTCGAGCTCGAACACTGTGTCGAGAATGTATACTGCGAGCTACATCAGCATGCGCGAGAGGTAGATAGGAAATTCACCGATTTTGCAAATATTCTATGAAGAAATCATATTCCTGAAAAATGCGACGCCGTTAGTATCTTGCGCGGCATTTACGATCAAATGTCACTTGTAGATTGCGAACTAATAGCGTATGCTATGGATGACATTATGTATGATGCATTGAGAGAGAGATCTCTGGATGTAGTAGGTTAACATGAATAAATGTATAAAATATATCTAAAATATTCTTTTTAATTATTTAATTTTCCTTCCACATCCTCCTCCTCCTCTGTGCCTTATTAGAATATTAAAAATTAAATACCGTGCGCATGATGCGCAAACGAAAGAATGCTAATGGGATGGGTAGAGAGAACGCGAATAGACGCGATAACGTAACTCTCAGATTACAATAACTGACCTACTGACCGACTTACCACTGCTTAGTCACACATAGTGACCCTCTATACAGAGTCTGGCTATAAGCGATTACGATTACATGTCGATCGTCCCGTCGGACGCGTACGTCCGATTCCATAAACCAAAATAAGATAGCGTTTTGAAACGCGGATTCCCCGCGAACCGCCGCAAAAAAATACGCGAGCGAGCGAGCGAGAAGACGCGAGCGAGCAAGTGAGAAGACGCGGGCGGGAGAGAGAGCGTGAGCGATGACGTAGGCGGGCGGGCGGGCCTGCGGCGGCGGCGTGGGCGGCGCGGCGCGGCGGGCCCCAACGCGGTACCCCTCCCCCGCGGACCCTACGCGGCCCTAACGCGGTACCCCTCCCCCGCGGACCCTACGCGGCCCTAACGCGGTACCTCTCCCCCGCGGACTCTACGCGGCCCTAACGCACCCAAAATCCCCCTCCCCGCGTGACGTAAACCCCTCCCCCGCGTGAGGTCAGCCCCCTCCCCCGCGTGACGTCAACCCCCTCCCCCGCGTGACGTCAGCCCCCTCCCCCGCGTGACGTCAACTTTCTCCCCCGCGTGACGTCAGCGCACCAAAAATCCCCAAACGCCGCTGTAAATCGCGCAAAAAAATTCCCCATGAAACAGTGGTGCCAATGTAACACCACGAAAAGTCCCTATGAGTTAGAACTCTCATAGTATTACTACTGTTAACTTCACGCTATTTCATTTCAAGTTCACGAACTTAGAGTATATTTCAAATTAGAGTTAGTGAGAACTTTATCAAATAGAGTCAATGTGACCTCCCCACGAGATTTTCAGGTAACCAGCCCGAAAATGCGTATCACGGGCTACTCGCAAGGTAGCAGTTCCATCCGGTAACAACAAAACAACCTTCGATCATATCTTCAAGTAAACAAAATCTCGTCAGTCACAATTTCGCGCCACTCGCCATTATACCGTCGCAAAAGCGCCTGCCTGTTCTTCCGCTCGGCCCTGGCAGCGCTTTGTCACCGCTATTGCATTCCGCCACCGAAGGAAACAATTGTCTTAATTCTTCACCGTTCGTTTTTCGCAATTTTATTGTAACAACGGAAGGTAACTCTCGCTTAATAAACTATTATGTTTTTAATTTCTTTACCGTTTATCTATTGCGTTATTAATTTTGACACTGAGGATTGTTCGATATCGGAAACAAAACGTTGTATGTGTAATTTTTGAAATTATGTTAAATATATAATTTTGTATCACTAAACCACCGGTTTTCGCTCTCAATTGCCTTGTGTATCTGATCGTGTATCCTGGGAACTATATCATTTTATTTATTTTTTATATAAATACGTCTCTCGTCGGACGTAACATTTTATGTTATCAATAATTGATGTATTCGCGCTTACCATTCTTATTTGTTTTTCAAACACAACAGTGATAAAACCAAAACATTTTCTTAATTTATTGACATAAAATCGTAATTGTATTATTTTTGTAATTGTACGAGAAATTCTTTTTCATTCAGTAAAATTGCCTGTAAAATCTCTTAATACAAATCATACAGGAGATATAAAGCTCTCATTTCTATTTTTATATATTCCCCAGCGTTTATGGGTTATTAAACCACCGGACGTAGCATATTTATATATGTTTTTATATAGATTTGCGATTGAGCGGTTGAGGAGAGCGGACGTGGTTATACGGACGGAGATAAGTAGTTAGACGAGGCTGCGGCAGTGGGAAGAGAAGGGAGAGAAGCAAGGAGAGAGAAAGAGCGGAGGCAGGAGAGTAAGGATGTCAAGGTAGGTCAACTTAAAGAAAGTAGATCGTATTGAAAAAAGGATTAAAGGAAGGCAAAAGAGTTAGGTTAGGGTGACGGAGAAAGACGCGATTTGGAGAGATCGGAAGGAGGCGACACCTGTCGGAGAATCGAGGAAGTAGGTTACCGACAGGGAAGGAGCGGAGAAAAATAGTAAAAGGAAAAGGAAGGCATAGGCATAGAGGGAGCACGAATAATCGTGAATCTGGTAGAAAAGAAACGGAGGGAGCGGATGGAGAGTGAGAAGGAGAGAGTGATAGACGAAAAGAAGGAAGGAGATAAGGAGAAGGAAATAGATAACGAGTGTGAAAAGAAAGCCAAGGGCAGACCAACAAAGGCAGAAGAGCTAGGCAAGTTGAGAGGAAGAACAGATAGTCAGGGATCTATTAAAGACTGCATCCAGAAAATAAAAAGTGAAGCAGAAGAGAAGGAACCAGAGAGAGATATTAGAAAAGTTTAACGCCATAAGGAAGGTTAATAGATCACCACCAAATAAAATTAAAAAAGAAGAAGAAGAAAAAGAAAGCATGGAGGTACAGATGTTAAAAGAGATTATAAGGAAATTAGAGGAACAGGAAAAAGAAAGAAAAAAAGACAAAGAGGAATTAAAAAAGGAAATACAAGGGCTGAAAGAAGAATACACGAGAAAAGAGGAAAAATGGGAGCAACAAAGAAAAGTCATGGAGGAAAGAATAAAAGATCTGGAAGAGAAAGCTGAGAAGAGAGATAAGAGCGGTCCAGTAGGGTGTGAGGGAGGAGGAATGGAATATAGGATAAAGGAAATAGAGAAGAGAATGGAAATGAGGAAAAGAGAAGAGCGGAGGAGGAATTTAATAATAAAAGGAATAAAAGGCGGGAAAAAGGATGTAGAGGCGGAAATTGATGAAATTAAGAAGAAGACAGGAATACAAATAGATAGTAACAATGTAAAAATGATAGAGGGGGGAAGTGGGGGAGGAGTCAGAATGACGGTCGTGAAATTGCAGGACGTGGAACAAAAGAGAAAGATATTGATGGAAAGGGGGAGATTGAGAGAAAGAAGAATTCGATTAGAGGATGACCCGACATGGAAGGAAAGGAGGATGAGACGGATTTTAGAAGACATCGAATGGAAGGAAAGGAGAGAGGGAAAGAGAGTCTGGGTATATTACGGTAGGAAGCAGATTATTGGAGTATGGTGGAGATGGGACGAAGAAGAGGGGGTTTTGAGGAGTAACGAGGGAAGTATATGGAAGGGGAAGGGGGAAAAATAGGGAAGGAAAGAAGAGGTAACAATTCGGAAAGGAGAAGAGTGAGAGGAGGAAGGGAAGCGGATGAGGTTGGATGGGAGAGAGAATTGAAGGGAGAAAAGACAAATAAGTTGGAGGAAGAAGGGAGAGAGGGCGAGGAGGAGAACTGTGGAGGAGGTGAGAAGGAAGAAGGAAGCGGAATAGAGGGAGAGATGAAAATAACAGAAGAAGAGAGAACGTGGAGGGTGTTTTTTTGGAATGTAGCAGGGGTACTAAACAAAGATAACGAGTTTTGGGAGGGGATAAAAGAATGGGATGTTGTGGTAATGATGGAGACATGGTTAGATGAGAAGGGATGGGTGAAGTTGAAAGAGGGGATACCGAATGAGTATAGATGGAAGGTTCAGATAGCTGCAAGAAAAAATAAGAAGGGGAGAGCGAGCGGAGGAATGTTAATGGGGATAAGGAGAGGGATAGTGGAAGAAAATGTGGAGAGAAATGGGGATGTGGAAGAAGGCAGAATGGTATGCGAGATAAAAGTAGGAGAGGAGAGATGGAGAATAGTTGGGATATATGTAAACAATGACATGGATAAGAAGTTAGAAGGTTTAAAAGATTGGATGAAAGAGGAGGATAAGGGTATTAGGACGATGATTGGTGGAGACTTCAACGCGAGAACAGGAGAAGAAGGCGGAAGAAATGACGAGGACGATCAAAAGAGGGATGGGAAAAGGTGTTCCAAGGATAAGAAAATAAATGGAGACGGGAGGAAGTTGTTAGAGTTTATAGAAGACAGGGGATGGACAATTTTAAATGGTAGCACGAAAGGAGACGAGGAAGGTGAATTTACGTTTACGGGGGGGAAAGGGGAAACGGTGATAGACTACGTATTAGGGGAAGAAAAGGTGAGAGAAAAAGTTGTGAGTATGGAAGTAGGTGAAAGAGTGGATTCAGATCATCATCCGATAATCGTATGGATAAGAGTAGGCTAAAGAAGGGAGAGAAGAAAGGAGGAGACGGAGTAAGGAGGAGAGGGATATGGAATGAAGAAGGAAGAAAGGAATTTAAGGAGAAACTGGGGGTGTTGGAACAAGGGGGAGTGGACATACAGGAAGAATTGGAGATGGGAACGGCAAGAATAAGGAAGATAATAGAGGAAATTAAAAAAGAGAGAAAGGGATGAAGTTAAGAATAGAAGGGGGTGGTGGGACACGGAATGTAGGGCGACAAAACGGAAGGTAAAAACGGAGTTGAGAAGGTGGAGGAAAGGGAAAGGAAGTGCGGAGTGCTATAGAAGAAGAAAGAGGTAATATCGGGAGATGTGCGAGGAGAAGAGGAAGGAAGAAAAGGACAGGATGTCAGAGTGATAGGAGAAGCAAGAACGGAAGGAAAAGTATGGGAGTTGATTAGTAGAGTAAGAAAGAAGAAGAAAAGAATAAACAAAGAGATAAAGATGGAAGAGTGGAAGGAGTACTTCATGGAGCTGATGGGAGGGGTCGAGAGCAAGGTAACAAGAAGAGATGGGGGGAGTGAAAGACAAGTAGAAGAGGAGATAGGGCTGGAAGAATTAAGAAATGTAATAGGGAAACTAAAAGGGGGAAAGGCAATAGGTAGTGATGGGATTCCGAATGAGGTTTGTAAGTATGGAGGAGAAGAGATGGAAAGATGGGTTTGGGAGATATGTAAGAGAGTTTGGAGGGGAGAGGGGTGGCCGGAGCAATGGAAGGAAGGTGAGATAGTTCCGATATTAACCCTTAAATGCCACACGGGGTCCAGCGAACCTCAGACCCTTTTCAATTATATATTTTCAAATGTTCCCGCCAAAAATAGAGCTCATGGCTTCTTCTGATGATAGTTGAGTGATTGAACTACCCGTTTGTACACTTAGCAGTACTCAGTTTACTGGCAGCAGCTGTTTAGAGAGGTTCACAGTAGGGTACTGCAGTACCCCACCCTTACTGTGGGATACTGCGGACCGCACTCCATACGAACGGTAACGTGTGGCAATGCTTATATTGTTGAAATTGAAATTTTAACAATATAAGCATTTTATTCTCTTTTCTAAGCCTTGAACAGCATTGAAAATAATTTTCATAATTAAATATCAAAAAATCAATGAGTAAGGAGACATTTTTCATGCTGGGGTTTTTTAGACCCCATGTGTCATTTACGAGATTTTTTAGAGGTGTGGCATTTAAGGGTTAAAGAAAGGAGAAGGGCAAGAAGCGAGAGATTACAGAAGGATAACAATTATGGCGTCGATGTACAAGATATATACGGCGATACTGGCAGAAAAACTAAGGATGGATGTTGAGGCAAAGAAAGTGCTACCGGACAATTAGGCGGGTTTCAGAAAAGGAATGGGTACGATGGACCAGATATATGCCCTGAATTACTTGATCAATAGACAGTTGGGAAAGGATAAAGGAAAAATGACGGCACTATTTATAGATCTCAAAGCGGCGTTCGACTCGGTAAACAAGGATGTGTTGATAGGGGCTATGAGATAAAGGGGAGTGAGAGAAGGACTGATAAACAGGGTTAAAGAAGTTTTAAGAGAGACAAAGAGTAGGGTGAAGGTGGGTGGGCATTGTGGGGATGTTTTTTGGATGGCAAAGGGCGTGAGACAGGGATGCCCGCTGAGTCCGCTAATCTTTACCTTGCTGATTGCAGATATGGAAGATTACATGAAGAAAGGGGGTTGGGGCGGGGTAAAGTTGAAAGGGGAGAAAGTTTATACGTTGATGTATGCGGATGATGTAGCGTTAATGGCGGAAGAGGAACAAGACATGAGATCGATGATGAACAGACTGGAGGGGTATTTAGATGCGAAAGGATTAGTGTTGAGTACGGAGAAAATTAAGATATTGAGGTTTAGGAAAGGCGGTGGAAAGAAGAAGAGTATTGAATAGAGATGGAAGGGAGAGAAGATAGAGGAGGTTAAGGAATTTAAGTATTTAGGGTATAGGGTTAAGGCGAATGGGGGACAGGAGGCACATATAAGAGAGAGGAGGAGGAAGGCAGCGATGGCAATGAGAGAGGTCTGGGGGATAGGGAAAAGAATGTGGTGAAAGGACTGGAAGAGAAGTATCTGGCTATATGATACACTCGTATGGACAGTGGTTGGATATGGAGTGGAAATCTGGGGATGGAAAGAAAGAAAAGAGGTAGAAGGTGTACACGAGAGATATCTAAGGTGGACGTTTGGATTGAACTGGAGGACGCCAGGTTATATGGTGAGGGATGAAGTAGAGAGAGAAATGATGAGAGGCAGAGCGAATAAGAGGGCCTGGAAATTTGAGAAAAAATTGGAGGAAGGAAGAGGAGGGGGAATCGCGAGAAAATGTCTTGAGGAGATGAAAGAGAGATGGAAGAAAGGAAAGATAATGGGAAGATGGGAACAGGAAAGAAAGGAATATTTGGAAGAGATGGGCGTGGAGATGGGTAAGGAGGTAGGAATGGAATATGAGAAACTTATGGAGAAAGAGAGGATGAGACAACGGCAAGAAAGATTGGATAGAATTGTGGACTCCAAATATAATAAATGGTATAAGGAAATAAGGGTGGAGGGAATTCCGGGCTATTTGAGGAAGGGATGGACGGAAGAAAGATGGAGTAGAGTGATAAGGTTTAAGCTTGGTAATGAGGTTAAGGAAGGTTTATACTGGGAGGAGGAGGAAAAGAGGGCATGCAGGATGTGCGGAAGGGAGGAGGAATCATGGGAACATGTGTGGGAGAGGTGTACGAGATGGGAGAACTGGGAGGGAGTTGGATGGCAGGGGGTAGTAGGGAGGTTGTTGGGAAAGAGGGGTGAGGGAGAGGGTTGGATGAAAGCGATAGAGGAGATGAGAAATGGGAGTGGAATTTTAGATGGGAAGGTGGAAGGACTGTGAATAGAGGACAAATCGGTGGAGTCAAGGATAAGAGAAAGAGAGGAGAAAGAAAGGAGAAAAGAAAGGAGAGAAGGATTTATTCGCAGAGGGGCTGAAAGTAAGGGTGGAGGTGAGGGAAGTGAGCATGATAGGTCAGAGAGGAGAATGGATTACGATTCTGGTAAAGATGGGTAGCGAGGAAGATAAGTGGAAGATACTGGAAGCAAGGAGAAAAGAGGGAAACAGAATGAGGGTGAAGATAAATGAGGATAAGTCGGTCGAGACGAGGGTAAGGGAAAGAGAGGAGAAAGAAAGGAGAAAGAAAGGAGAAAAGAAAGGAGAGAAGAGAAAAGAGAGAGATCAAGGAGGTCAATGGAAAATGAGATAGCGAAAAGGATGGAAGAAAAATTGCTGATGGATACGGACGAAGATGAAACAGATAAAAAGAAGAGAGAGTAAGAAAGATAAAATGGTTTTGGTTTGTTTTTTTGTTGTGTTTTGTTTATATGCGTAGATCAATAAGAAGGAAAGGAAGGAAAGCAGGAGGTAATAGAGTGGCAGTCGGAGAGGAGGGGTGAGCAGTAGGCAGAGGGAGAGAATGGAAGGAGCGATAGGAGGAAGGGCTGGAGCTGGAGGGAAGAAGAGGAAGGGAAGTCGACGGAGGAGGCCGGAGGGAATATGGAAATTAAGAGGGTGGGACGGGAAACAGAATGTGAGGTCGCCCAATGGCCAGGTTATGGGGGGAAGGGATATAAATGTGAAGGTTTTGGGAACGTTTCCGTAAAAAACGCCTTGTAAACCCCATAGGGAATATACAATAAATTTAATTGAATTGAATATGTTTTTATATATTTTCATATATTTTTATATAAAAAGTAGTTGACAGCTTATAGGTCAGAAATGAGATTATAAATAATTTACTACATTATTCTACATATGTGACACGTTATGTGAATAATCGTAACAGTAAAAAACTACAGATTTAAAGAGATTATCAAATAATTTAACAATTGGCACTATAAGCTGTCACATATACTGATTTAAACGTTTATATTTCTGTCTGCCTGCAGAAGGCGATAAATATTGCCTACAATGATAAGTAACGCCTATATTTGTCTGCTTGAACGTTCAGTCGCTAAAAATTTACTGTATAGTTAAAACTTATTTGTTTTCTTCTCTTTCGTTCCAGTTTACGTTATTTCTCTTACCACTATTCTTACTATTACGTTTTTATTTCTCTTATTATCACGGCCGCTTGATTCTATATTTCTTTTTCCCGTTATGTTCTTTTTGCTGCCATTCTATCTCTCTCGTACTTATTCTGTTTTATATTAATAAAATAATTTTTTTTATTTTAAACATTTAATAATTCGGCTTAATATGTCATTATTGCACTACCTAATTTGAATATCTACATTTCTGCTCGCCTGCACGTTCAATCACCAAAACTAAAACTTACTTATTATTATCTTTCCTTCCAGTCCACTTTATCCGTTCTTATCACACTTTAATCTTTTTGTATCCTCTGATCAAGAGACACGGTAGTGTCTCGCGCCAAGTGCGCGCGGAGCGAGAACGTCGTGGCTCTATTTACGCGACGCAACGAGTTGCGAGTACCCGAAATTTTTAGATCTCGATAACCAGTGAACGGATCAAGTTCTAACTAGGCTTATCGTAAAGCTTGGACCAAATTTATATAAGAAAAGTGTTTTTATTTTTCCGCTACGTGCCCTACGAGCGGGGATATTACGATGCAAAGTCCGATCCTGAAAATTTTTATTTAAGAAACGTCCGCCAATTGCCAAACAACCTTTGACATCATAAGACCTTTTCGTATTCTTGACAGCTCTTTGTTAAATATCAGAATTTTAAACACGACTTATGGGCTTTCCGAGCTAGCTGTCATGGGTACATTCTATTACTTCCTTCGACCTTTGGAGACTCTAATAATGACGAAGATGTACATGGTTGCGACTAATTTGCGAGGCGTCTAAATCACAAACTCATAAGTGATTTTATGCGAGACTCGATATGTAAGTTCAGCGATGTCGATTGCAAGTTTACGATGACATTTGTAATTTCAACGATGGTAATTTAAACTTTGTTATCAGGCACTGATGATGACCATATTTAAGGTCAAAACGTCTGTATTTTTATATTTATTTGTATGTTTTAAGCACTAAGAACTTGCTTTGTTCGCGAGCCCTTCTTTGTATTCGTTTTAATTAACTAATGTTTTCAAATAAAATTGTTTATACATATCCTTTAACTTATCATACCAAAAATATCTTATCTAATAACAAATTAACAGTAAATTGGCATTATTGAACGTAGATTCTGCTGTTTCTGTCCTATATAATCTGCATCGAATTATATAGGACTGTCAAGCTCTACTTATAAATTATTAATTGCCTTATTTTGTTAAAACTTTACTATACATATATTATCTATTAGAACATTCTGCCAATAGCATCGTACATGCCAAATTCTGTATCAAATCTATTTTTCTTTCGACATAATTTATTTATACCAAACACTTTGCATAATGTGCTCTCGACAAACTTGACTTTGCCTGATATATTCATATTCTGTGTCTTAATTTTTTAAACGATTTATAAATTTATACAAACTACACTGCACATTTAAGGATGTCAAACTCTCAGATATAATTCTTATAAGTTATAATACAAAAAATATTAACATTTAATTTTATTAGACATAAATGTCGATGTCGATAGACATTATGGCGTTCGATGTATCTGTAACTACAAAAAGGGATGATATCTGTACAAAATTACCTTTTACAAAAAGGTAAAAAAAAGGCGCCAAGCACGCGTGGTGTACCTTGAAAAAATCGAAGTAGTTATCTTTGTACCTCGAAAGAATCCAAATAATATCTTTATCTTGAAAAAATCGAAGTAATATATTTGTACCTCGAAAAAACCTAAGTAACAAGTGGTACACGTAGTTATCTTTGTACCTCGAAAAAATCCAAGTAATATCTTTACCTTGAAAACATCAAAGCAATATATTTATTACAAAAAAAAAGAAATGATATCTTTAAATTGCGCCAATTGAATATATATTATATCGAAAAATAACTGTTGTTTTTAAAAAAAATTAAACCCAAGGGGTAGTATCTTTACAAAAAGAAAGAAGAAATAAAATCCAAGTATGTATCTATATGTATTCCCATTGAAGTGAAAAAATTAATATAAAATGTAAAAAATTTTAGTGAAAATAACGGCGCTGCTAAACATAATAATATATATTAATGAAACAATTTCTATAAATGGAAAAATTACTTTAAATTAATTTGTAAAAGCATCTCTACATTCACATTGTAATTATTAATTTAATATTTTAAATTAGTTATTTATTGCTTTCAAATATTTTAAAATTTAGCAGCGCCAAGTTTTTTTCACTAAAATTTTTTACATTTTATATTAATTTTTTCACTTCAATGGGAATACATATAGATACACACTTGGATTTTATTTCTTCTTTCTTTTTGTAAAGATAATACAACTTGGGTTTAATTTAAAAAAAAAACAGTTATTTTTCGATATAATATATATTCAATTGGCGCAATTTAAAGATATCATTTCTTTTTTTTTTGTAACAAATATATTGCTTCGATTTTTTCAAGGTAAAGATATTACTTGGATTTTTTCGAGGTACAAAGACAACTACGTGTATCACTTGTTACTTAGGTTTTTTCGAGGTACAGATATATTACTTCGATTTTTTTAAGATAAAGATATTATTTGGATTTTTTCGAGGTACAAAGATAACTACTTTGATTTTTTTCAAGGTACACCAATTATTTGTAACGTGTTTAACTCCCGTTGACAGATTATCAGATTGACATAATATGTGAAACCAGCAACTTATATGTATACTTATTTACATGATGACAATCAAATAGAGAAATAATAGATAATCAACTCAAGCATTCCAGGTACGGACATTTAGGTGCAACAAATTTATTTTGGTAAATATGCATATTAGGTCAAACCTCACCGATGACCTTGACCTTGACATATGTTGTCAAGGTCACCCTCCTGAGTGACCTTTAGAAGGTTTTAGCCGGCGGTCATTGTTCGTTAAAAAGTTATAAACAAAAAAAATTGAAAAATATAGCAGTTATTTTGAGTACTAATAGACACAAATGACTGATATTTATGTGAAAATAGTACAGGTATGAACAAAGGAAAGTTAGTTAAAGTAGCGAATTGTTGGTATATTGAAAGAAAAGTCATTTAAAGCAGAGAATAGAGAGTATGTGCTTCAACTTACAAAGCACATACTTTTAAAGCGCGTCACTAACCTATAGGTTAGTGGCGCGCTTTATAAGTGTGCTTTGTATGTGCTTTGTATGTGCTTCAACTTAGAAAGCACATACTTGTAAAGCGCGTCACTAACCTATAGGTTTTTGTCAATAACCAACTATTACTTGCTTTAACAAAGTTTTACCATGCTTTTGCCATGATTATACCAACAATTCACTGCTTTAAATAATTTTCCCCACCAAATTTTTTTTGTTTATAACTTTTTAATGAACAATAACCGCCAGCTAAAACCTTCTAAAGGTTACTCAGGTAGAGTGACCTTGACAACATATGTCAAGATCAAGGTCGTTTATGCCTTCCAATACTCAAAATAACTGCAATATTTGTCAAATTTTTTTGTTTATAACTTTTTAGTAAACAATGACCGCCGGCTAAAATCTTCTAAAGGTCACTCAGGAGGGTGACCTTGACAACATATGTCAAGGTCAAGGTCATCGGTGAGGTTTGACTTAATATGCATATTTACCTTTATTTTAAATAAATTATTTATCTATTAAATCATATTAAATCAAACTTTACCGTTCTTTTTTTGGATCATCCTCAGTGAGTGGAATACATACACACATACAAATATTTTTTAAAACTTATGATTTTTTCAGCTTTCTCTTAAAAAGTTTCAAGAAAATCGGTATATTAATGAATGAGTTGTTTGCGGTCAGAACCGATTTACTTGAAACCGGTGCTAAAGTTTTTCACGAAAACAAAGCTTTCTCTTAAAAAAATTGAACCCACCGTCGCAATCCCCGAAAAATTAGAAAAATTTTGGCACCGTTTTCAAGAAAATCGGTCCTTTAATGCGTTCTTTTGAATCATTCCCAGCGGGTGGAATACATAGGTACACACATACAAACATTTTTTTTAAATTGTAATTTTTCGACGTTTTAAAACATTGAAAATCGGTCTATTAATGAATGAGCAATTTGCAAACCGATTTTCTTGAGACCGGTGCTAAAGTTTTTCACGAAAACAGTTTCCTCTTAAAAAAAATTAAACCCATTGTCGCAATCACCGAAAAATTAGAAAAATTTTGGCCCTGGTGTCGAGAAAATTGGTAAAACAAAAATCGAACTTCATCATCGCCATCCCCAAGAAATTAGAAAAATTTTGACACCTTTTGCAAGAGAATCGGTCCATTAATGAATGAGTAGTTCGCGGTCAGACAGACAGACAGACAGACATTTATATGTATATATGACTAGCTTTTAGGCCCGCGCGTAGCCTAAAAGCAAGCCTATCTATAAAGTACAACATCATATAGTACATCATATAGTACAACATCATATGGACTTCCGGGACTGAGTAAGTAGAGAGAAGCACGCCTGTCAAACGCGCCAGTTTTTTTCGAGCTTATCTGCCGTTCCTTCGCCGTGGGGCAACTTTGTTTCAGGTAGGCTGCATGCGCACATATGCAGGACTGACTGCAGGTATAATTCGGCAGAGTAGAAGTCAAACAGACGATTTCGGAGATTCTGTGTTGCTGTGACGATTTGGAGGTTAGGTGATAGAAGCGGAAACAGGCACGGAGAAACCGGAGTTGGAGTGGGACGAAAACAGGTCAATATAAGGAAAAAAAATATACGTGTGGCCTCCACGCGCGGCAGAAGTGAAACTTCTTAGCTGTGAGGAGTAGGATAGTATCTCGTTTATAGTATCTGAATTAATGCCTATGTAATTCAGAAATCAAATTTTAATTATAAATTAAAGCGGATGCAATTCACAAATAAAAATCGATTCGTGTATTGAAACCTGTATAACTCGCAAATCAAATTTTAATTATAAAAGTGAAGTTTTAGGTTATGAGAAAAATTTGCCCATATGTAATTATGGTAAATATTTACAATTAGAGCCCCAACAAGAAATCAATCGCCACTTAAATATGTTGTAGGGGAGGTCTTTCTGAGTAATTCTACGCAAGAAAAAAGTGGGGGACGGCATTGGTTTAGAAGATATAGCAAATTGAAATTTCAGAATTTTTATGCTTTTTATTAAACATTATAAACCTATAGGTTAGTGACGCGCTTTATAAGTATGCGCTTTGTAAGTTGAAGCACATACAAAGCACATACTTGTAAAGCGCGCCAATAACCTATAGGTTAGTGACGCGCTTTATAAGTATGCGCTTTGTAAGTTGAAGTGAGGTCCACCCTATACAGGGTTGGGAGGGAGGGTGCAGGTGGGGGTGCAGGAAGGTAAATTATATGTATTTTTGCCCCTCTGCTTTAACAAATTATTTGTTAAATAATTTGTTAAAGCAGAGAATAGTTGGTATATGAAAAGTACCATTATATGTACTTATTCATCCTACATATTTATATGTACGATAAATAGTTGATATATAAATATGTACTTTTCATATATCAACTATTCGCCTCTGCTTTAACAAATTATTTAACAAATAATTTGTTAAAGCGCTAACCTATATAGGTTAGTGGCGCGCTTTACTTCTTTCGTCGATATGTCAGATTTTCTAACCTGAATAGTCGTCAACTGTAACGATTAATATCTCGCCTCTCTGTCCACGCATGTACTTTGGTACATTAGTCTCTTATATATGTATCTCATAATACTTAAAATAACTGTTATAATTTTCAAACTTTTTTGTTAATAACTTTTTAACAAACAACGATTCCTTGCTAGAACCTTTCAAAGGTTACTCAGGAAAATGATCTCTGTAATATATGTCAAGATCAAAGTCATCGGCGTGGTGTTACTTTATAATATCTAATAAAAAGCATTAAAATTCTGAAATTTCAATTTGCTATATCTTTTAAACCAATGCCGTCCCCCACTTTTTTCTCGCGTAGAATTACTCAAAAAGACCTCCCCTACAACATATTTAAGTGGCGATTGATTTCTCGTTGGGGCCCTAATTGTAAATATTTACCGTAATTATATATGGGCCAACTGTTGCCAACTGTTACATTTATATACATATAATTATATATAGACAAATTTTTGTCATAACCTGAAACTTCACTTTTATAATTAAAATTTGATTTGTGAGTTATACAGGTTTCAATACACGAATCAATTTTTATTTGTGAATTGCATCCGCTTTAATTTATAATTAAAATTTGATTTCTGAATTACATAGGCATTAATTCAGATACTATAAAGGAGATACTATCCTATTCCTCACAGCTAAGAAGTTTCACTTCTGCCGCGCGTGGAGGCCACACGTATATTTTCTTTACCATATTAAATTTCTTCGACGTAACTGGCAATCGTTCCTGACGGTCATAATCCTCAGGACATTTTAACCAAGATTCTAGTCCTTTTATCTCAACGCTTAATTTAAGCATCTTAATTTTAAATAATTTAATTTTTATTGTGAAAAATATTACCCCAGCCAGGGTTCGAACCTGGAACTTCCCGCTTTCTGTGCAGGCGTCGTGCCAATTCGACCACTGAGGCATGTGGTAATATTTATCGCAATAACACGTATAAATAAACAATCATAAGATAGAACACCGATATTTTGGTCAACGGTGTATATTCACTGTATAAAAATTGATTTGTGAAAAATTGATTTGTGAATTAAAGCCTGTGTAATTCACAAATTAATTTTTATTTATTTGTGAATTGCATCGCCTGTAATATATAATTAAAATTTAACTTGTGAATTAACGTAACGCTTTCGCGCCGAATCACGCCCATGGAAGTTTTTGACTTTTCGCGACGGACTTTCATAACGCGAACGCGTAACGCAACGCTCCGTATCACTCCCGTATAAGTTTCGACTTTTCGTGACGGACATCCATAACGCGAACGCGTAGCGCGACGCACCGAATCGCTCTCGTAGAAGGTTTGACTTTTCGTGACGGACTTCCATAACGCGAACGCGTAACGCGACGCATCAAATCACTCTCGTAGAAGGTTTGACTTTTCGTGACGGACTTCCATAACGCGAACGCGTAACGCGACGAATCGAATCACTCCCGTAGAAGGTTCGACTTTTCGTGACGGACTTCCGTAACGCGACTTCCGTAACGCGACTTCCGTGACGGACTTCCGTGACGCTTCCGGTTCGAATCACCCCCCCCCCCCCCGTGCCCTAAGAAGTTTCACTTCAAAAAGTGACAGAAGGAGAAAGGCGTCGAAGGGATAGAAAGTGAGAAAGATTCGGATGGACGAGAAGAAGGAGGAGGACAAGAAAAAGGATATTAAGCCGAAGAAAGGCGAGAAGGAGAATAGAACGATAGAAAAAGGTAAGGGCAGACCCACAAGGGCGGTGCAGCTGTCAAGAATAAGAGATAGGACAGGAAGCCAGGAATCAATCATAGAATACGTAAAGAAAAGAGGAAGGGAGGAAAAAAAAGATATAGCAGAAAAAACCGAAAGAAAAATACTAGAAAATTTTAGTAAAGAAAAAAGAGTGATAAGATCGCCACCAAACAAAATAAAAAGAGAGGAGAAGAAAGAAGAAAGCATGGAGGCGGAAAAAATGCTAAAAGAGATTTTAGCGAAGATGAATGAACAAGAGAGAGAAAGAAAGAAGGATAAAGAAGAAAGAAAGAAGGACAAAAAAGAGATAATGAAAGAGATACACGACCTGAAGGAGGAATATAGAAAGAGAGAAATGCTTTGGAAAATGCAAAAAGCGGGCTTAGAAAATAGAATAAAACAGCTGGAGGAGAAGATAGAAAAAGTGGAGAGCAGCGGAGGTGAAAATTTAGAGAGCAGCGAACTAATGAAGAAGATAAAGGAAATGGAAAGAAACTCCGAATTAGCCGAAAGGAGAAGAAGGAGAAATAATATAATTATAAAAGGAGTGAAGACAGAAAACGGAAGTGAAAGGAAAGAGAAGATAGAGAAATTCCTTGAAGAAATAACTAAAAAGAAGGTGGAAGTGGACGAGATGCAGGCAATTGGCCGAGGAGAGAATAAAATGACGCTAGTTAAATTCAATAAATGGGAGGATAAGAGAGAAATAATGGCAATGAGGAAAAAGATAGGAAGAGCAAGAAAGATATTTTTAGATGACGATTTGACGGCGACAGAGAGGCAGATACAAAAACATCTATAGAGTATAGTAAAGGCAGAGAGAAAAAAGGAGAAGAGTGCAACGGTAGGGTATCAACAGATATGGATAGACAATGACGAGAGGAGATGGAATGAAAGAACTGGAATGCTGGAAAGCGGAGGTGCTTTTCGGAAAGAGTAGAGAAGAGAGAAGACAGGGAGAGGGAGAGAGGGAGAGTGAGAGAGGTGGGAGAAGAGGAAGATGGGGCGGAGAAAGGAAGAGGATTAAGGTTATGCTTTTGGAATGTGGCAGGACTAATTAACAAATGCAAGGAAACATGGGACTATTTGGAGAATTTTGATGTGATAGGACTAGTAGAAACATGGATGGAAGAGGACAATTGGAGGAAGATTAAAAATAAGATGTCCAGCAAATTTATTTGGAATTATGTTCCAGCGAATTTATTTGGAATTGTGTTCCAGCGAAAAGGGAACACAGGAAAGGAAGAGCAAAAGGAGGGATAATAACAGCAGTCAACAAGAATTTGAAATTTATGGAGGTTAGGGAGATTAGCGACGAGATGGTAGAAAACAGACTAGAGTATAATGGAAACAAATGGAGAATAATCACGCTGTACAGTCAAAAGATGGAAGATACGATGGAAACACTAAGGGAGAAGGTACAAGAAGAGGATGAAGATTGGTTGCTGGTAGGAGGTGATTTCAACGCGAAAACGGGAAGCAGAGGAGGACCGATAAATGATGAAGAAGAAAATGAAAAGAGGAGCGAGACCAGAAAGTCAGTAGATAAAGTTGTGAATAGAGAGGGACGTATATTAATAGATAAATTAGAAGAAAGAGGATGGGCGTTATTAAATGGGAGTTTCGGAAGGGAAGGGGGATGGACTTATATAGGAAAGATAGGATCATCGGTTATAGACTATGTCTTAGGGAATGACAGAGCAGGAGAAGAGGTAAAAACGGTTGAAGAAGGAATTAGAACGGAATCGGTTCATGTTCCGCTGGAGGTGGAGTTAACAGGACCACAGGTGACAGAGACAGGGAGAAGGAAGAAAGAAGCGGAACTAGAGAGAAGCGATTGGACAGAAGAAGGGAGGAAAGAATGTCATGAGAAATGTGAAGGATGGTCGAGTACACAAATAGATACAGAAGATATCTGGAAGAAAATGAAACAAAAAGTAAGAAGCGCTATTACGAAGCACAAGAAAAGGATAATTCCATGGAGATTAGGAAGAAGAGAATGGTACAATAACGAATGGAAGGAAAGGAAGAGAAGATTAAGGAGATTGATGAGGGACTGGAAGAAGGGAAGAATCGAAAATGAAGAGTATGTGAGGGAAAGAAAGGAGCACAAGGAATGGTGTAAAGAGCAGAAGAGGAGGCATGAAAGTGAGGAAGAAGAAAAGATAAGGAACATTAAAAACAAAGCGGAAGCTTGGAAGTATATAAATAAATACAGGAAAAAGAAAAATGAGGGGATAAGCGAGGAGATACAAATAGACGAGTGGAGAGACAATTTCATGGAAATGTTAGGCGGAACAAAGGAAAGGGTAGTGCTAGACATAGAAGACGAGGCCGAAGAGGATGGCACGAAGGTAGAGGTATCGGTGGGAGACGAAGAAATATCGAGAGAAGAGGTGATTGAAGTAATAAAGAAGCTGAAGATGGGGAAGGCAACAGGAGAGGACGGGATTGAGAACGAGGCGTGGAGATTTATACAGAAGGATGTAGGTGAAGAATTCCTGAAGTTAATTAATAGAATATGGAAAGGAGAGGGCATACCGGGAGATTGGAATAAAGGTATGATTAGTCCAATATATAAAAGAGGAGAGAGAAACGACCCAAAAAACTACTGGGGAGTTACGTTAATGAATACGGCGTACAAAATTTATGCAAGTATCTTAAATGCGAGGATGGAGAAGGAGGTGAAGAGTAAGTTAAGGGAAGTGCAATTCGGGTTCAGAAAGAATAGAGGAACGATGGATGCAATATACACGGTAAACTATGTAGCGAATAAGGAGCTGAGTAAGAAGAGTGGAAAGGTTTTTGCATTCTTTGTTGATCTTAAGGCAGTTTTCGATAGAGTGGATAGAAAAAAATATACGTGTGGCCTCCACGCGCGGCAGAAGTGAAACTTCTTAGCTGTGAGGAATAGGATAGTATCTCGTTTATAGTATCTGAATTAATGCCTATGTAATTCAGAAATCAAATTTTAATTATAAATTAAAGCAGATGCAATTCACAAATAAAAATTGATTCGTGTATTGAAACCTGTATAACTCACAAATCAAATTTTAATTATAAAAGTGAAGTTTTAGGTTATGAGAAAAATTTGCTCATATATAATTATATATGGTGCAACCCGTTTTCCCTCGGTCTCGCCCGCCGAGGAGGCGTGCCTGCAAATTAACCACCGATAATTAGGTAGATAGGTAAGACAGAGATAGCCGCAAGGTAATCGGACAGGTCGAAGGTATCCGCGAGGTATTAGATCGGTGAAGACTCACCAAAATAGTCGCGAGGTATTCCGGTAGGTAGGTAATTTCCACGGTATTCACGAGGTATTCCTGGTAGGCAAGTATTCTCAAGATATTCGCGAGGTATTCCGATAGGCAAGTACTCTCAAGATATGCGCAAGGTATTCAAGTAGGTAAATATCCGCGAGACAACGCTAAAGCTTGGGCGCCAGGTGCGAATACGCGCACCACGTTTTCGTGACCTTACTTCGAACTCAATCGCCCGGACACGCACGTCCACTCAGGGCGCTGGACGAGCTTGGTACTCTGAGGAAAAGAAGGGGCGGCGCAACGCAATCAACACACTCAATTATATATAAGAAGTAACAAAGGAAGTATATAAAATAACCGACTCACATTCGCGACTCACTCATACAACACACCCGAAACGCGGAGAAACGTATATTCGCGACTCACTCATACCACGCACTCGAAACACAAAAGACGATACTCGCAACTTACTCACACCGCACACGACACTCGAAAGACCATTCGAAACCCGAAAGACCAACGCTCGCGAGACTCTACACGCGCTCGTGTTCGCGGCGGCCCCAGCGAATGCGCGGCAAAACCCGCGCGACATTCCTCGGCCGCCCGCGACGCAATAATCGCGACAATCGTCCCCGACACGCCCCATGGCGCTCGCGGGACGCTAACCAGACTTCCCCGAACACGTCTCACGACGTTCGCGAAACTCTACACGCGTTCGTGTTCGCGGCGGCCCCAGCGAATGCGCGGCAAAACCCGCGCGACATTCCTCGGCCGCCCGCGACGCAATAATCGCGACAATCGTCCCCGACACGCCCCACGGCGTTCGCGGGACGCTAACCAGACTTCCCCGAACACGTCTCACGACGTTCGCGGGACTCTACACGCGTTCGTGTTCGCGGCGGCCCCAGCGAATGCGCGGCAAAACCCGCGCGACATTCCTCGACCACCCGCGACGCAATAATCGCGACAATCGTCCCCGACACGCCCCACGGCGTTCGCGGGACGCTAACCAGACTTCCCCGAACACGTCTCACGACGTTTGTGGGACTCTACACGCGCTCGTGTTCGCGGCGGCCCCAGCGAATGCGCGGCAAAAACCCGCGCGACATTCCTCGGCCGCCCGCGACGCAATAATCGCGACAATCGTCCCCGACACGCCCCACGGCGTTCGCGGGACGCTAACCAGACTTCCCCGAACACGTCTCACGACGTTCGCGGGACTCTACCCTTCTCCCGATACGTTTTACGACGTTCGCGAGACAATCACGACACCTTCCGCGACACTCTCACTCCCGATTCGCGAAATAACACTATAGCCCTCGCGATTTCGCGATCCCGTGGAAACTTCCGACGCGACGGTTTCACTCTGCCGGGCGCACCCGACACGCGCGATACGCCCGACGCAACCGCGCACGGAAAGTTTCCCCACACACACACACCCGCGACTGTCGGCCGCACTGGTCCCCGAGGAGGGCTTTCACGCAAACTCAAACTGTGTGCGCCCCCGGCCGGCCTCCCCTGTCCGCGTCTCAAGGTAATAGGTACTCTAGGTACCGAACAATTTCCTGGCACGAGGCAGTAACAAGGTAAATAAACGTACGTGCACAGGTAACTCGAAGGTAACTAGGGTGAGGCGGAGGCCGAGGTCGCACACGGAACGCGACGAGATACCGGGGTGGCAGTCTTACAGATCCGCTGCTCGAGGCGGCTGCTTCGTCGGGGCGGACTCGTCTCGGCTCCGGGATGTTGTCTCCTCGCTAGCTGGCACGACAGTGCCGAGTCGTTCGCCGGTTCGGACCGCGTTGGGTCCCCGCGCATGCGCGGCCGCCCGCGGCCGCTCAGCTCCGCCGATCCGCTCTTCGCGCTGCTCTCGCCGCTCACGACGTCCCACGTGACGTCTGCCGCTCGCCCGCGGAACTTTTGACTGGAGTGCTTTTCGCCTTGTTTCACTGGCGGTACCGGTCGGGACTCTCAGAGTCCAATGCATGTGCGCCAGGCTGGCCAGGCCTTGGCCACTGACCGGTGCAGTCCAAGTTCCCGGCTGCGGCGTCCGGGGTCGCATGTCCTCACTGCAGTAGCGACGTTGCGTCCTTCATTTAAAGCGTGGCGGCGCGCCCTTGGCTTCCTTGTTGCAGCGGGCTCGGGGGTCTCGCCGCTCCTCGCGGGACCGCGGGACGGCCCGGCGGCGGGCCCGGACGTGACTCGGCTGTCGGCGTGCTGCTCCGCTCGGTCCCCGCCGACGCTTGGTTTCTCCCTCGTCGCGACATATGGTCGTTACAATGGGTGGCTGACTGCCCACCCCCGCGACGCTCGCCGCGCTCCTCCTATAACCCGCATACACCACGCAAAATAGATGTTAGTACAAAATATCCCTCCTCGACTCGGGTCGAGACACCATCCCCGGCTTTCCCCTCGGCCGAGCCTACGTCTGGGCGGTGGACGTGACTATGTCACGTCACAATGGGCCAACTGTTGCCAACTGTTACATTTATATACATATAATTATATATAGACAAATTTTTCTCATAACCTGAAACTTCACTTTTATAATTAAAATTTGATTTTTGAGTTATACAGGTTTCAATACACGAATCAATTTTTATTTGTGAATTGCATCCGCTTTAATTTATAATTAAAATTTGATTTCTGAATTACATAGGCATTAATTCAGATACTATAAACGAAATACTATCCTATTCCTCACAGCTAAGAAGTTTCACTTCTGCCGCGCGTGGAGGCCACACGTATATTTTTTTTACCATATTAAATTTCTTTGACGTAACTGGCAATCGTTTCTGACGGTCATAATCGTCAGGACATTTTAACCAAGATTCTGGTCCTTTTATCTCAACGCTTAATTTAAGCATCTTAATTTTAAATAATTTAATTTTTATTGTGAAAAATATTACCCCAGCCAGGGTTCGAACCTGGAACTTCCCGCTTTCTGTGCAGGCGTCGTGCCAATTTGACCACTGAGGCATGTGGTAATATTTGTCGCAATAACACGTATAAATAAACAATCATAAGATAGAACACCGATATTTTGGTCAACGGTGTGTATTCACTGTATAAAAATAGATTTGTGAATTAAAGCCTGTGTAATTTAAAAATCAATTTTTATTTATTTGTGAATTGCATCGCCTGTAATTTATAATTAAAATTTAACTTGTGAATTAACGTAACGCTCCCGCGCCGAATTACGCCCATGGAAGTTTTTGACTTTTCGCGACGGACTTTCATAACGCGAACGCGTAACGCGACGCTCCGGATCACTCCCGTATAAGTTTCGACTTTTCGTGACGGACTTCCATAACGCGAACGCGTAACGCGACGCACCGAATCGCTCTCGTAGAAGGTTTGACTTTTCGTGACAGACTTCCATAACGCGAACGCGTAACGCAACGCATCGAATCACTCCCGTAGAAGGTTCGATTTTTCGTGACGGACTTCCATAACGCGAACGCGTAACACGACGAATCGAATCACTCCCGTAGAAGGTTAGACTTTTTGTGACGGACTTCCATAACGCGACTTCCGTAACGCGACTTCCGTAACGCGACTTCCGTAACGCGAATTCCGTGACGGACTTCCGTGACGCTTCCGGTTCGAATCACCCCCCCGTGCCCTAAGAAGTTTCACTTCAAAAATTGAATGAAGCAATGAAGAAGATAGGAATTGAAGATAACGAGGCGAAGAATAATGGAAACATACAAAGAAACGAAAAATGTAGTGAAGATAAGGGATAAGAAAACAGAGGAATTTTGGACAGAAAAGAGACTAAGACAAGGATGCCCGTTGAGCCCGAACCTATTCAATGTATATATTATGGATTTAGAGGAGGGAATGGAAAAAGGGCAAGCAGGAGGACTTGTGATAGAGAATGAAAAATTCTGGACAATATCATATGCGGATGACGTGGTTTTAATGGCGACGAGAGAGGCAGAATTGAAGGAAATGATGAGGAGGTTCAAGAGGTATTTGGAAAGGAAAGGTTTGAGTTTGAGTCCAGAGAAATCGAAAATAATGGTGTTCGAGAAAGCTAGGGGAAGAAGGAAGAAAAGGGAGTGGAAATGGGGAGAAGAATACATAGAGGAGGTCAAAGAAATAAAGTATTTGGGATATATACTACAGAAAAACGGAGGAGCGGAGAATTATATAAAAGATGGACTAAAAGAAGCTACAATAGCGATGAAGAGGACATGGAACATAGGAGAGAGAATATTTAAAGAAGATTTTAGAAGAAGGATGAAGATGTTCGAGTAACTGGTAGAGAGCGTGGTATTATACGGAGCTGAGATATGGGGGTGGATATACGAGAGTAGATTAGATGTGATAAAAAGAAAGTATGTTAAATGGATTTTAGGATTGGATAGAAGAACCCCGAATTATATAATATCAGAAGAAGACAAAATAAAGGAAATAAAAGCGAGGGCAATAAGGAGGGCTGTGAGGTATGAGGAGAAGGCGAGATAGTCAGAACAGAAAATAGTTCAGGCATGCATAAAGGATCTAGATAGGAGCAGGTCCAGGAAAGAGGAAAGTAAGTGGGAGAAGAAGAGAAAGGAACTGATAGAGAGGGCGGGGATGGAGAAGGTGCAGCTGAGGAAAGAAATGGAAGCTGAGGACCAGGAGGCGGCAGAAAATTTCGTAAAGAGAATAGAGGAAAAGGAGAAGGAGGAGAGAAGGATGAAGATAAACAAGTCAAGATACAATAGTAGCTATAAAGAGATCTTAACAGACGAGTTACCAAAGTATTTACTAGGAAAGAAGAAAAGGAAGGATAGAATGTTGATATCCAGATACAGATGTGGGAGTGAGGTAAAAGGCAATCAACATTGGAGAGAGGAAGAGGATAGGAGATGTAGAATATGCCAAAGAGAAGAGGATAACATAGAACATATACTAAAAGAATGCGAAGCGACAAAAAGCGAGATACAGATAGAAGAATTTTTAGGAGAAGAAGGAAAGGGATTAGAAGTAATGAAATGGATATGAAAGATTAGAAGAGAGGCAGAGAATAGGGATAGGATAGAGGGAGAGGAATAGGAGGGGAAATTGGAGAATGGTTATGGGATTTAGTTAGGTTGATACAAGTAATATATGGATACATGTTAAAGAGAGAAAGGAGATGTGTAAAAGAGGAAGTTATATATTTGTAATTATTAATTGTATTATATGTTGGCAATTTATGTAAGAGTTATGTAAAAGAAGTTATCCTAAGCCTCAAGGCAAGGATTAAAATAAATAATAAATAGTACAACATCAGATGGTTCCTGTATGTGTGTCAATTTACATTATTAATCGAAAAATTTATACCTTTTTTGAATTAAAGTACTCATCGCTTATCCGCTCTAATAAGCTCTCATTTATAAATTTAGGATATAATAATGTTTTTTAATGGTTGAAGTACCCCCACCGCCATTACTGGCTCTCCTTCAATTTTATTGCTCGTTAATTTAGAAAATTTTTTGTTATTATATAGTTCGGTGCCTGTTTGTGTGTCAATTTGCATGGACAAACCGTTCAATATAGATTGATGAATAGTGTACACATTTCATTATAACATTATAAACTGCGCTTTGCGCAGAATACATTTTTACAGTAATCACTGCGCACAGCGCAGAATGAATTTTCACAGTATTCACTGCGTTTAGCGCAGAATGCATTTTTACAGTAATCACTGCGTATAGCGCAGAATGCATTTTTACAGTATAAGTTACTACGTTCTGCGCATAATGCATTTTCATACCATTCACTGCGCACAACGCAGATGAATTTTCACAGTATTCACTGCGTTTAGCGCAGAATGCATTTTTACAGTAATCACTGCGTATAGCGCAGAATGCATTTTTACAGTATAAGTTACTACGTTCTGCGCAGAATGCATTTTCATACCATTCACTGCGCATAACGCAGAATGCATTTTCACAATATTCACTGCGTTCAGCGCAGAATGCATTTTCACAGTATAAGTTACTGCCCACCGCGCAGAATGCATTTTTACAGTATAATCACTGCGCTCAGTGCAAAATGCATGTACCTACCGCTTACCCGCTTTCGTACTTATTCTGTTTTATATTCATAAAATAATTATTTTTTATTTTAAACATTTAATAATTATGCTCGATGTGTTATTATTAAACAACCCATTTTTAATATCTACATTTTTGCCTGCCTGCACGTTCAATCGCCAAAACTAAAACTTACTTATTATTTTCTTTCCTTCCAGTTTAAGTTTTATCTTCTTCTCTCACTCACCTGTTTCTCGTCTACTTTATCTCTTCTTATAACACTTTAATCTTTTTCTACCCTCGGTTGATTTCATTTATATTGTCCATTTCGTTTATTTTTAAATATATGTAACGTGTTCAACTTTCGTTGACAGCTTATCCAATTGACATAATATGTGAAACCGAAAGTTATATGTGTAGTTATTTACATGATGACAATCAAATAGAGAATTAATAGATAATTAACTCAAGCATTCCAGGTACGGACATTCAGGCGCAACAAACTAATTTTAAATAAATTATTTATCTATTAAATCATATTAAATCAAACGTTACCGTTCTTCTTTGGATCATCCTCAGTGGGTGGAATACGTACACACATACAAATATTTTTAAAAAATTATAATTTTTTTAAAGCTTTCTCTTAAAGAAATTAAACACATTGTCGCAATTCCCGACAAATTTGAAAAATTTTGACTCCGGTTTCAAAAAAATCGGTCCATTAATGAATGAGTAGTTTGCGGACAAAACCGATTTTCATGAAATCGGTGCCAGTTTTTCACGAAAACAAAGCTTCCTCTTTAAAAAAAAATTAAACCTATCGTCGTAATCCCCGAAAAATTAGAAAAATTTTGACACCGGTTTCAAGAGAATCGGTCCATTAATGAATGAGTAGTTTGCGGTCAGAACCGATTTTCATGAAACCGATGCTAAAGTTTTTCACAAAACAAAGCTTTCTCTTTAAAAAAAAATTAAACCCATCGTCGCAATTCCCGACAAATTAGAAAGGTTAGCTCCGGTTTCAAGAAAATCGATTTAGAAAAAAATTTGACCCATCGTCGCCGAGAAGGCTAATAAAGCTCAATCAATCAATCTCTCTCTCTCTCTCTCTCTATCTCTATCTCTCTATCTCTCTCCCGCCCTTCATCCGCGCGCGCGTGTGTGTGTCCCAAATTTTGCATTAACTTTAAATAAAATGTTAAAATGTCTGTATTACGTGTGTATATTTAATCAAATATTTACTGATAAAAAACTGCATTGTACAATTATATCAGACGTTTTGCAGGTACATTGATTTAAATATTTGTGCAATTTTATTTGTTATTCACCTCATATTATGACGATGCCGAGCAAAGTATAAAGTAGTCCTTGGTATTTCACACTCCTCGTAATTGTGGACATTATCGCTTGATCAGCTTATGCTGGAAAGACAGAAATAATCGAAGTTACAATGTTTACATAAAAATTTTCTTTACACAAGTAGCTCTCCTTGTGGTGACGACGGCGTAGCTTCTTTCAGTTGTTGTATGCACGTTCTCCAATCCATCGAAAGGTACGTAATAAATAGTTAAAATTCTTTTTTATGTTTTATCGCAAGCATAATATTAGAATCATAATACAAAAGTTCTTCTAAATATATTCTTTGTTTTCCTACAAAATGGAACATTGAATTATAATTTCATAATGTTGCACATTAATCTTATTAATATGTAATTAGTTAGAAAACTCGACTGTAATCAATTATTGTTACATTTCGTGTAAATAATATTTTTTTCTTATGTGAGAAAGTTATACCTCTAAAATAAAAATATATTTAAAAATAATCATTTTATGAACATTTTTCAAGTTTATTATCATATACATTATTATCGTATCTTATTATTATTACGTAAATGCAACATACAATTGCAACATACAATTAAAGGAACCTACATGCAAAATGAGAACAATTTTGATTATACTTCTTAATTAAATTTAAAAATCTAAAAAATTAAATCCAATATACAAATAATATATAAGAAAAATATTAAATGCAACAAAAATTGTGTTTACTAATATAATTAACATTAGATGTCAATCACTTGATTGCGATTACAGATGTAGATTATGACATTATTGACGTAAAAGTTGGATATTACTCGTCGGATCAATGAAATAGCGACTACGTTTGTAAAGTATGTACGTACGTACTTACATACATCGGATGTGTTGAGTGAATGATTGCCTAGGTATGTGTATGCATAAATACGAGATACATATACAAAGACAGAATAAATTGTTTTGATATATATCCTAATTATTTCATTTAATATTACACTGAAAAATGATTCAGATAAAAGTTTTATAGATTTAAAGGAAAAATATGTAATATATAATGAATTTTTCACGGCAGGTACCATTTATAAAATATGACAGCATTTACATTTTTTGAAATTTTTTATATGATTTTGATGATTATATGATTTTGTTATACAATTCTTTTATGTAATGCAATTCCTCTATTTTACATAATAAAAAAAAGTATTAATATAAAATCATAAAACCAACATTTTCGGGATATTTCATACTTTATTTTGGCATAAAATGTGGATTATTTTTTTTAATAATCTCCTCTCTCTCTCTTAATACTTTTATACGCTTAAAATAATATAATAAATTAATTAATATAAACATTTCAGACAATATATGTGTCTTAAAAACGTCTTCGAGATTTTTTGAAGATGTTTTTGTAAGATATTTTTTAAAACATGTACATATGTAACAGCTAAATATAATAGCATTTATATATATTATTTGTAACATTTATCAACCCTTAAATGTTCATGTGGGAGAAATGACGAGCGATGGTCGAGTGGGGTCTGTAGTACTCTAGAGAAAAAAAATTAATATAATTCAGGATATATGTTTAATAATGCATTATATAATAATTTAAGACCTTTTTATACATAATGGGCCACTTTTTTAGGTTTGAAAAACGAAAAACTAAAAACTGGAATTTTATTAGAAAAATGTTCTTATTCTATCCCATCTTCGTAAAGAAAAATTAATTTTAAAAAATTATATAGCATTTTTAATTCTTTTGTATTTCCTGAAAGAAGAATGTGTTGATAGGAAATTTATTGAAACGAAAACAAAAATTAGCCTTATTTAGGAATGTGTAAATCTACCTATTTGCATAGGAATAGCTAATATACAGGGTGTCCAAAAAGTATTGAAATCTCTAAATATCTCGGAAACTGCGCATTAAAAAAAATGTTTTATATAAAAGTTTTAGGGTTTAAAAAGATCCATTTACTGATATTATTAGTTTAACCTTAGGTGGCATTTTTAAGATCAAGTGAGGGTTACTTTGAATTTTTTACATAAAACCTTTATTTTTTATTGCATATTCTTGTAGCCCTTGTTGAAACATTTTCAAAACATTATAGTAAAACTCTTTTCGTTAAGAATTTCCCAAAATATTTTTAATTTTGTCATAATATTTTTAATATATAATATGAAACTCGTAAAGTATTATTCACTTTTCGATGATTTTACCTTGATACATTTATACGTAAAATAATGAAATAAATTGAATAATAATATTAATTTTTATATTTGCAATTTTGTAAAATTAAATGCGTCTACAAAATAGAATCAAATTTTTTAAAATAATTTTTTCTGTTTTTTTTACAACATTCAATTCTTTTCATTATTCTATGTGTAAAAGTATCAAGGTAAAGTCATTAAAAAGTGAATACTTTACAAAATATTTCATATTTTATATTAAAAATATTGTGACAAAATTTGAAATATTTCAGGAAATTTTTAACGAAAGAGAGCTTTATTATAATGTTTTGAAAAGTATATGCCATAAAAAGCAGGGGGTGCAACTAAAAAAATTTTAAGTAACCCTAACCTTAAGGACTCTGGAAAATCGATTTTCTTTAAATTTTTTTGAAACTGCATATACGCCCAGCAAACAGACTATAACTATTATATAACACAGAAGTAACATGTAATATAACAACAGTAATGAAATATATATATAGTAATGTAATCTTTTTTGTAGCAGTAATATAACTGTGTTTTGTAACAATTATATTGCTCTGTTATTTATTGGTTACACTACAATAACAACAATAAAACGTCAACATACACGTTCAGAGATATACTAACCAAGCGCGCAATATATATTGATATCTATAGGATTTATTATTTATATAAATATAAGTATATAAATAAGACCGCGGCGTTTTAAAATAATATATTGTACGTACAATTAAAAAATAAACTAAAATGTGTATATTAACAACATAAAACATACTTAAGACGGTCTTGAAATAAAAATTCGGACCATGACCGGCATTGACTCGCTTTTATTAATTTTTATGTCTTAAGTTGTTAATATACATATTTTGGTTTATTTTAGAATTGTACGTATACAATTATTTTAAGACGCCGTGGTCTTATTTATATATTTATATTTATATAAATAATAAATACGGGAGGTTCCAGGTTCAAACCCTGGCTGAGGTAATATTTTTTGCAATAAAAATTAAAACTATTTAATTTAGAAATTACATCAACTGACCACCCATGGTCAAAATTAATAATGTCTCGACAATTGATCCGAAAAAGTGCTGTGTGAATCCGACAAACCAAGTTGGCTCACAGTTTTTCAATGTTCATATTGGAAAGACGTTATATATTGCCAGTCACGGTCGATTTAAATTACTTTACTTATTATTCAATACTGGCGAAAGAAATGTTTTATTCTGTTTATAAATAATAAATATAGATCTATTATTATTTTATTTATAAGAATCGATTTGACTAATGCGAATATCAAAATATATTTTCTGTATCAATAATTATTAAATATTATACATTATTTTTTAATTTATATACATTCTGATAGGGAAGGGGAAGGGCAGAGAAGAGAAGATCGGTGATTGGGAGCGTTCAGGAGTCACAGCCGCTCAGTAGCAGTCGAACGTGATTGGCTCTTACTTTTAGAATCAACCAATCAACCCAGAGTGTTAATAACACGAACTCAACAGTTGTAACAACAGTTGGTGTCTGCTGAACGCGCCCTTTGCCATGGTGACAGTAGGTGAGGTTAGGAAGTATTCCATTGTCACGTTTCGGCTGGGACGGTCGCGCGCCCGCGGATCCGCGTTCAAGGTTAGAAAGTCGTTCATGGTCATAGACTTATATGTATAGATAGACCGGCCCCTGCCGTAAAAGCACGCGTCGGAAGACCTACGGTGCAGACATAGCCGTGGTCGTGGTCCTCTCTCTTTCTACTGATCGCTTGGTGGGGATAGAAGTCTAGCCCGGCTATTCCCTACTAGTCCCCACTAGTCTAGACTTCTATCCCCAGAGCACGCGTCAAAAGATAGAAGGTGCAAACATAGCCCAGGAGAAGTCCTCTCTCTTTCTTCTGATCGCTTAGTGGAGATAAAAGTCTAGAGTGGGGACTAGTAGGGAATAGCCAGGCTAGACTTCTATCCCTACCAAGCAATCAGAAGAAAGAGAGAGGACTTCTCCTGGGCTATGTCTGCACCGTCCATAGACTTATACATATAGATAGACCGGCCCGTGCCGTAAGAGCACGCGTCGGAAGACCTACGGTGCAGACATAGACGTGGTCGTGGTCCTCTCTCTTTCTACTGATCGCTTGGTGGGGATAGAAGTCTAGACTAGTGGGGACTAGTAGGGAATAGCCGGGCTAGTCTTCTATCCCCACCAAGCGATCAGTAGAAAGAGAGAGGACCACGACCACGGCTATGTCTGCACCGTAGGTCTTCCGACGCGTGCTCTTACGGCACGGGCCGGTCTATCTATATGTATAAGTCTATGGACGGTGCAGACATAGCCCAGGAGAAGTCCTCTGTCTTTCTTCTGATTGCTTGGTAGGGATAGAAGTCTAGCCTGGCTATTCCCTACTAGTCCCCACTCTAGACTTTTATCTCCACTAAGCGATCAGAAGAAAGAGAGAGGACTTCTCCTGGGCTATGTCTGCACCTTCTATCTTTTGACGCGTGCTCTTACGGCAGGGGCCGGTCTATCTATATAAGTCTATGTTCATGGTACAGCGGTAACGGCGCGTATGTTGTGTGTATAATCGTTGTAAAATTAATACATCAATTATTGTGAATCATAGTCTCGGGACACTATTTAAGACGATCGATGATCGTAAATATATATATCGGACTAGCTTTAGTGCTGTTGTTATATAAACATAAAAGTGTGTGGCATTATCTCATCATGCTGGCATATGCCACGGGGGACCTGCGGATCGAGTTCAACGAGACCATATTAATCAGATCCAACAAGCTGCTATACAAAATTTGGTAAGATTAAGATTTTTGCAATGCGCGAACTCATGTCAGTGATTTTTATACGTTTTCGACTAATTGTTTATTTAACGATCACTATTTTTACAGGTATCAAAAAAGTGCATCATGCCTAAAGATATTCGACATTTAACAAAAAGACGAAAAAATCAATTAATAAATATACAGATAAATAGTAATAGAGATTTAGTATAACTAGCAGAAAGGTATGTATCGAATGTAGGAATGTATCGCCTAATAATGATCAGGTACAAGAAGCGGAACGTAATATTGTTCATTATAATGATACTGAACAATATTACGTTATAAGTAACAATAAAGTTGGGAGCCACCTAGTTTCTTACTTTCTGATACAGAAAGCAATAAACAATCTAACGATGACATTGAATATGAACAAGAAAATTATATAATATATATAATATCTTTGAAAATAATGAGACAAATTTGCGGGCAGATTTACAAACTTTAATCATTGAAAATAACGTTCCATATACTACTGCTAACATAACTACTGCAAGTTCTCAGAAAACATGGTCACGTAAATTTGCCTACAGATATTAGGATTTTACTTGCAACACCTTCTCATATATTGTTATATGTTATTTTAATGTATATGGCATTATAATGGTGTTGCAGAGATGTTGAGACAAATGCAGCGTACGCAAAGTAAAAATAATCTTTTCTTGAGAGATCTTCAGGAACGTTTTACTCGAATGGAAGATACTTTAAAACATCCTATAACACATTCTGCAGGTTACGATAATAGACTTATTACACCATTGTTACCGTTATCAACAATAGATGAAATAAAAGATGTTGATGCATTATTAAGAAGAACGGAGGGAGCAGTAATACAGTTTGTAAGTTTTCATATATTTTTGTAAAATTTGAAATTGTAAACCTATTTTAAAATAGAAATTATTCTAATTAAACATCTTCAAGTATTTTTAAACATATACCTATATACAATATATATACATATGTATATCATATGTATTATATATATGTTTATATATGTATGTTTATACCAGCTAATAAATCCTTGTAGCATAATTAATTATTTATAATTACTATTAGCACTTTAAATATATGTAAATTTTGTTATTTTTGTGTTACAGACAGTCTTTTTGAATAAAACAGGTAGTACTAACGGGCAAAATAGTATTCATCAAGCATTTAAAAAAAATTTTTTAACAACTGTTCTTGGAAAGGAATTCGAAACAATTTTCTAGTTTCAGAATTATATCTCATTAAGATTATGAGAAGTATGTAATTAAAATATACATATAAGTTTTACTGTAAAAAAAGCTTCTTATAATTTTAATTTGTATATAATGTAACTCGACCTAGTACTTTATTATATTTCGAGGTCTAGCAGCGCCAAGTTTTTTTTACGAGAAAAATGTATTAATTTTAATAAAACTTGTTTATTTTGTACTGTTATACTACTGTCTGTAATTGTTTGTGATTAAATCTTTTATTTTATTAAAAAATACATATTGTTTAAGTACCTTGTTGGATTTAAAAATTTTTAATTTTATAAAATTGTTATCCACTAAAATATACAAATATAAACTTTGTATTTAAATATCTTATATTCCCTTGTTGGATTTAAATAAAAAATTTTAATCTTATAAAATTGTTACCATACATTCTTTTTCTAATTGACACAATGTAAAGATTTTTCATCAAAGTAGTGCAACAATTATTTTTTGAGACAATATATATAATCTTTCTTTATAATTGGCGCAATTTACAGATATCATTTCTTTCTTTTTATAGATAATTACTTGAATTGAATAAAAGGTAACACAATTTTGTGATGTGTCACTTGGGTCGTAATATATTTTTAAAATAAAGATATTACTTTGATTTTTTCGAGGTACAAAGATAACTACGTGTACTACTTTTTGCTTAGGTTTCTTCGAGGTACAAATATATTACTTCAATTTTTTTCAGGTACATAAGGTATTACGTATACCACCCGTTACTTAAGTTTTTTCGAGGTAAAGATATTACTCGGATTTTTTCGAGGTACAAATATATTACTTCGATTTTTTCGAGGTGAAGATATTACTTGGATTTTTTCGAGGTACAAATATATTACTTCGATTTTTTCGAGGTACACCACACGTGCTTGGCGTCTTTTTTTTTACCTTTTTGTAAAAGGTAATTTTGTACGGATATCATGCCTTTTTGTAATATTACGCATCTTATATGAACAGTATATCTTATTTTTCGAGGTACAAAGGCATTACGTATACCACCCGTTACTTAAGTTTTTTCGAGGTACAAAGATAACTACGTGTACCATTTGTTACTTAGGTTTTTTTGCGGATACTAATATATTACTTCAATTTTTTCGAGGTACACCACGCGTGCTTGGCGTTTTTTTTTACTTTTTTGAAAAATACTATATACCTATATTATTGTACTATATACGTATATATTTAAAGGTTATTTCTACAAATCCTATAATAATTATTATTCTACATAAATAATCATTATATATAGGCTAGAATTATAAATATTATTTAAATCCAGAATTTGATTAGGAATTATAATAATTATATTGAATACTGTCAATATTATAGTGTCTGAATATATTCTATAATTCTAATACATTTATATACATACATACATGTTATAACACTAATATGTTTATAGATTATTACATAAAACGTTATTATAAGATATATGTATAAATGAATTGATATAAAGAAATCTCAAGACGATACTATGTTAATTATTATTAATAAATAACCTCAGTTATACCTTCTAGGGTTAATAAAGCCATTAGTAATTATATTCGTAAGATAATTGATGTTTGAATCATAAAATAAAATCGTTTTGCGTTATGTAAAAATGTGAAATAAAATTTCTTGTTAAGTGCATTTATTTATTGATATACTTCTTAATATCTTCGTCAAGACTGTTGCTATTGCTGGTGTCTTTATACACAAGAAAAGATCATTACGAATTATTATACGAAGTTAGTACGAATTAAAATTGTTATAAGACTTAAGAATTACTAACTTCTGATTTACAAGACAGAAATTTTTATGTATGATTATATATGATAGCAATAACAGTAAAAGTATAAATAATAGGACTTGTTGTATTTATATTTAATATTTTCTCAATTTTAATCAAAGTTTTAATTTATTACAAGTACATTTACAATTATTCAACAAGCGAAATCAATTGTACATAACAATCTTTGTTATATTATCTTGTTATACATATGTGTGTGTAACGATGCACCCCTGAAGGGGCATTGTAACTCCGGCTAACACCCGTCGGACACCGCCCGGCCGAACACCCGCCGGGCGGAACTGTGGGCGCGATGCGCCCACCACCCATTTTTAATTACTATTATAAGGCGATCTCGCCGTAAGACGGCTTGAGACGCAGCGGCCGACGGGGCCCGACCGCCGCCAAGCGCCGCCGAACAACGCGAGCGAAACGACAGCCGCGACCGGCCCCGTGTGCGAGGCCGACGGGGCCCGAGCGTCGTCGAGTGCGACCGAGCGCCGCTGACAGCTACCGCCACGCGCTCTTGACGCACGTGTGCGCTGCTGTCAAACCCCACCGTGGGGACCGTAAAATAACGTTCTCGCGCAGTATAAAAGGCGCTCCAGAAACAGAAAACCGACACTCAGTCCTGATCCTAGGCAATTAACAGTAATCGTGGTCGAGAGCTCTCCGTCCACGAACGAGTGCTCTCGTTGCTGTTTTCCTTCGACGACTTTCTTTCCTTACCTGCGAAGGCGGAAAACCGAGGTGGAGAGCTCTCCGTCTCGGTCGAGTGCTCTCGACGCCGACGCACCTCATCCTGCCGAATCGGGACGGACCGGTCCGTACGTCCGAACGTCCCCGACGCCGTTTCACCCACCAGTACCTGTACGTTACTCAAAACCCGCGATAGCAGACCGCGACCGGTAATTAGTCACACCCGGGATTTAAAGATACGTTTACCGAGCCATAGTACCCTTTGATTATAATTATATTCTTTTCCGCAAATATCTTATCGCGTCGTACTGGGCCACCGCGCCTCCGAAGTACCCCGCCGGTATTCTCTGTAAGAATAATTATACTCTTTTCCGTCAATAGCTTACCGCACCGTACTGGGCCACCGCGCCTCCAAAGTACCCCGCCGGTATTCTCTTTTTGATTGTAATTAAATTCTTGCCGTTTATCGCACCGTACTGGGCCACCGCGCCTCCGAAGTACCCCGCCAGTATTCTCTTTTGATTGTACATTATATTCTAAACAGTGGGAATCCACGTTGCAAACTCTAGTCACCACTTTTTTTATTTTATAATAAACTATTGTTAATACTTTAATTAACCTCTTATTCGCGTCTATTGTCTCCGGACCTACCCTATTGAACTCCTGACCCGGCGAGCTAGTCCGCGTTCAATATAAAAAGCAGGTCGTTATATGTGTATAGTATAAAATTTCAACTTTATTTTAGATAACTATTTTAATTTTCAATTATTAAACTTTTAGGTTGGATATTTAAATAATCATTAAAAATGCACCTTTTATTTTTTGTTTAAATATCGTTTAATATAAATAAATTTGTTTATTGCGTAAATTTCTCATTTACAAGACATCGTACTGTTTTAAACAAATTTTGAGTTAAAATAGATATCTTACTTTTCCGCATAAAGGATGCTTATATAAAGTTCATTGTGCCATTTTGAAAATAACAAGTGTTCATAATATTGAATTCTAATAATCTTGTAATAGACGACCGAAAGACATCGCATGTCACAAAACGCTTTGTATATATTAATCTTACTGAAAAATAATTAGGTGGTATGAATATATGTAAAATAGAATTATTTATTACTGTTTTTTTTTTTTTACTGTTATTGCTATCATATATAATCATACATAAATATTTCTGTCTTGTAATTCAGAAGTTAGTAATTCTTAAGTCTTATAACAATTTTAATTCGTACTAACTTCGTATAATAATTCGTAATGATCTTGTCTTGTGTATGAAGACACCAGCAATAGCAACAGTCTTGATGAAGATATTAAAAAGTATATCAATAAATAAATGCACTTGACAAGAAATTTTATTTCACATTTTTACATAACGCAAAACGATTTTATTTTATGATTCAAACATCAATTATCTTACGAATATAATTTACTAATGGCTTTATTAACCCTAGAAAATATAACTGAGGTTATTTGTTAATAATAATTAACATAGTATCGTCTTGAATTTTCTTTATATCAATTTATTTATATATCTTACAATAACGTTTTATGTAATAATCTATAAACATATTAGTGTTATGACATGTATGTATGTATATAAATGTATTAGAATTATAGAATGTATTCTGATACTATAATATTGACAATATTCAATATAATTATTATAATTCCTAATCAAATTCTGGATTTAAATAATATTTATAATTCTAGTCTATATATAATGATTATTTTATGTAGAATAAATTATTATAGGATTTGTAGAAATAACCTTTAAATATATACGTATATAGTACAATTATGCGATTCCTATACAAACTGTCCGATCCTCACCGTTACTGGGGCAGAGAACGAGGACGAGAACGAGGACGCGAACACCAGCAATAGCAACACTCTTGACGAAGATATTAAAGAATATATAAATAAATAAATGCACTTGACAAGAAATCTTATTTCACATTTTTACATAACGCAAAACGATTTTATTTTATGATTCAAACATCAAATCTTACAAATATAATTTACTAATGGCTTTATTCACAGAACATATACAATTAGAAGTGCAAGCTCTCTGTGTAACATTGGAAACACGAAACGCCGCGCGATCGACGCGCTCCAAGTGGTCTGGAGCTGGTACTACGTTCTATATCTATAGCTACTAGCTGTATCTATAGCTACTAGCTGTGTTCCGAATACACTGCCAGTACTGAAAATCTATAATTTACGTTATACGTAAACTATAGATTTTCAATACTGACCGTGTACATCGGAACACGGCCTATATAAACTGTAAATAATATAGAATAATATATGTTAATAAATAATGTTATTTTCGTCATTAAATGAGGGAATGCGCAATAAAGAACAAATTAATTGCATATAAAATGAAGTACATTTTTATTTTAAAATTTATAACATGAAATACATTTCTATTTCAAAGTGTGTAACATATAATTACATTTCAATTTCAAAGTTTAACATAAAATACATTTTTATGTCAAAGTGTGTAACATAAAATACATTTTGATTTCAAATAAAGTCTATAATAATAGAACACATAACAGAATATACGATTCTATAATAAGTGGGAAAAAGAAGAAACCGTACAATTAAAGAGTTCGAAAACCAAATATATCAAAGAGAAACTAAAAATGCAAATAAGCAGAAAATGCAACTAAATCACAATGATTTAAATTGCTTGGTTTTTTCGTAATGGCCTGAAGTTACCTGTACCGGTTTTTTCTTATCTTTAACATACTTATTATATATGTATTAAAAACGCTAAACTATCTTCGACGATTTTATCATCACATCGATGATTGCTACAGAAATCACTGCTGTAGTTATTAAAAAAGATTTTTTTAAAAGCTAATTCTAAGTTGGACTTATGTCCATTTTTATCGCAAAAGTGAAATAATCTACTGTGTACGTTTTGTATTAACGTAATCACCTGATTACTTGGATACGTTAACGAATCTTTGTCTGAATATTCTTTAAAAACCGTGTACATGTTATACTTGCGTTGTTCGTTAGGCATGTGCGACTCCTCGTGTTTCGCTAGACTGGTCTTATTACTGCCTTTTAGGGCCTTAGGTATTGCCTCCGGTAGCAGCACTCTGAAACATTAAACAATACAATAAGATTCACACACTTAAAAGATAGATTCACAAATATATATACAAAAAAATATATATATATATATATATGTATATAATTTAATTGGCAGCAAAAAGAATGCAATTAAAAAAAAGAGATAAAGCAAAATCAGAAAAGAAAGCAAAGTGTAACAACTACAGAGAAAATATGATTCTAAGAATTGAGAAAAATAAAAGATAGTCCGAGTGAAATATTTATACGTACTTGTTCATGTACCAGCATGTGTCTCTGTAGATTGTTCAGCCTGTTGAACTCGCGACCGCACACTTCGCAATCAAACTTCTTGTCGGGATCGTGATGCTTCTTGTGCATACTCAAGTCGGTTATGTGGTGGAAGGTCTTCTGACATGTAGCGTTGTTCGTTAGGCGTATACCTGACTCCTCGTGTTTTGCTAGACTGGTCTTATCCATGAACCGCCGACCGCAGTAAATGCAAGGAAGCGGTCGCGATTGAGAATTATGTAGCGTCAAGTGACAACGTAGTGCCGTGGACGTGGGGAAATTTTTGTGGCACTCCAAACACTGGAACGGTCGATCGGCAGTGTGAGTCTTTCGCTGGATAAGAAGAAGAGCCCCTGATACCCCGCGATCGCGATCCACCAAGCACCACCGAAATTCAATATGGCAGGCAGTAGGCACAATGTTCACTTTTCGTGTCTCCGAGTCTCCGACGCCGACCATGCCCGATCGACGTTCGGCTTGCTTCGGCTCACGATATGTGCGCGCATTACCCCCGATCCTGTCTGGAGCTGCCGCCATGATGTTTCTCCCCTTCTCCTACGAGTTTCACCCCCGTGGCTTTATTAACCCTAGAAGGTATAACTGAGGTTATTTATTAATAATTAACATAGTATCGTCTTGAATTTTCTTTATATCAATTCATTTATATTATATCTTATAATAACGTTTTATGTAATAATCTATAAACATATTAGTCAAATAATACTAAACATATTAATGTTATAGCATGTATGTATGTATATACTAAAAAAGGAACAAAATTACACAATTAAATCCTTATTTAAAACTGAAAGCTCATATTTATAATATTTAAAAAAAAATAATTAAAGGAAATACGAATGTTGCATGCGATTGAATTACAATATGTCAAATGCTTCTTGTAAATATTTCTCACATAAAAATGTAAACGTTATACTATATCTTGAAAACATAGAGTTTAAAATGTATATTTTGAGCACGCAATGTCTAAGACTTTTGTGAGAATATAGTTGAGAATTTAGGAATATACTGTTGCATTATTGCATACTGTTGGGTCTACTATTGCATCATTCTGCATTGAGTGCGATAAATAAAAGTAGAAATATTCATATACATTTATATATATTTAGGAGATATATTGGTTCATATAACAGCTTTTCGAAGTTCTCGCTCTTATACGAGACTTTTCAGTTAAAATATTCAAATTCTAGCGCTACTGTTTTAATCCAGCTGCCTTCGCATCGTCCTCATCAATTCTATTTTGTGTCTGGCGCATGATCAACCGTTCTTGATTGTGGCGTACAAACCATAAACTCGACAGATACTTCGGTTTCATTGTGAAAAGAAAATGTTCTCTCCACATACGTTCCAACTCGACAAGTCCACTTTCTTGCTTTTGGAAATGTTGCACAACCTGTCGAATAAAAATCGAGATAAATATTAGTACAAAGATTTCACAGAATTTTATTAATGCTTTCAGATTTGTATTAATGCTTTCGAATACCATTGATTAAGTTTCACCTGTGTATAATATTGTCCAACCTCTCCCAATGCTCGGCCAGATGGCTCGAAATTTAATCTCACTGTATATGGATCTGTATCCACAAGTTTTCCTAAATTCTTCGTAATATACCACTCTGCTTTCTTGCGATTGCATGTACACAATATATCTCCATCAGGCGCTTGTAAATAACAATTATGACGGTTTGATTCTTGTAGGTATCGCATTTTTACGATGTTAATAGTGTTTTTATCTACTACTACTGATTTACTCTTAGTATTTAAAACATTATTGCTAGTAATACTGTCCACACTTGGTGATCGCTAAACCTTGAGCCTTAAACAGACATACATTTATGTGCATATTTTTCTATTACATGTGTAAAATTTTAAACTATAATTTATAAAGTTTTATACCTCGTATCGACTGTTCTAGCAGGTACATCATGAATCCGCACATTTATATCACTACTAAATATATTATATAAGTACATTTCTAATCTCTGCTATAATGAATACCTTATCTGCAAATAAAATTCAGGCATTAAGAAGCACAACTTAAAATTACGTACAATAACCATGTACAAAGAGGAAGTTTTAAACTTCTTACTTGATAAATTATAACAGATGCAAGCGCATCACAAGCAGCATACGCAACTTGTTCGTCGATTAAGGTGCTAGCATCCCAGTCACCACACCTGATTTTTATCATTTTGTCCATCTCAATGTTAAGATATTCTAAACTCATGGCAGCTAAACTTTTCCGGCTCGGTAGATTAAGACTTTCAGCTAAGGTTCTTAGATCAAGAGTTCTATTAACTCTACATCCATAATCCTTTACAATCTTCTGCCCATCTTCGAACGAGGCGATCCCCACTTTAAGAATGTGCTTACTAGCTAATAATTCCTGAAGGCATAAATGTAATGTTATTAAAATTCAATTCAATGTTATGCATAGTTGCGGATAATTCGATCATAAACTATTTGAGTTACCTTAAGCATAGGTGGAATGTATCCAATCTTTCCGATGCGAAACAAAGCAACTACTCCATTGAAAGTAGCCAGTTGTAACAGATAGACGGGTCTCTCTTTGACCCATTTGCAATCAAAACCCAGAACACCATCAGACAGATCGCTATCAAAAAAGCATATACAACAAATTAATAACTTTATTGAATAAGAAATCAATAAATAATGTTTCCACTTCTTCTGGGAAGCATATTTCATAAAGCAGACTTGAGAAACGATCAACATGAAAGCAGAGCGAGTACTGTATTTATAAGCCCAAAGGATTGTACGAATCAATCCTTCCTGCGGTGTCAATGTGACATGACACGTTAACCTCACTCACTTTGACGCGTGTGATGATGATGACTCGATCGATCTCTCTCGCGAACGCGATTTATTTAGAGGATATAAATAACCTCACTTTAGCTCGTAAGAGACGAGATTAAACGAGCGAGAAAGCGAGCGAGAGAGAGCGTGAGTTTATTATCACGCACGATATAGTTTACTTACGATAGTTTATCACACATTGCACGTTATCACTTCACGAGCCCCGACTGAACGCACACGTAAACATCGTAAACATCATATAACCTTGACGCGGACGGAATATTTCTCGACGACGCGGACGTCTAAAGCGGCCCATTACATGTACGAGTTTGACTCGCGAGTCCGGCTCGGCGAGCTTGATTCGCGAGTCAAACTCGTACATGTAATGAGACTTGAACGTTTTTCACTACACACACACTCCCGAATAGTCTTGAAATTTAGCTCGTCGGACGCCGAACCCGGCCCGTGACATCCCACCCACGAACGAGTAGAAACCAAGCCGAACCGGACTCGCGACGTGTATGGGCCACTTTACGGTTATGTTTATTTACTCCTGTCACCTCAAATGAGATCGATGGATCGAACTAACGCATCTTTACGCGTAGAACCAGCGCCGCATAACGGCAAGGACATGAAAGACACAAGAAAATCAGACCCCCCAGCAGCGCCGCCGCGCCGTGGCGAGAATGTAATGAAAGTTACGGTCTGGGACGATGATGACGTTTCTTAATTGAAAACTTCACACTTTATCCTACGCATCGTAATATCTCCGCTCGTAGGGCACGTAGCGAAAAAATAAAAACACTTTTATTATATAAATTTGGTCCAAGCTTTACGATAAGCCTAGTTAGAACTTGATCCGTTCACTGGTTATCGAGATCTAAAAATCTCGGGTACTCGCAACTCGTCGCGTCGCGTATATATAGAGACACGGCTGTCTCGCTCCGCGCGTACTTGGCGCGAGACACTATACCGTGTCTCTTGATTACAATATCCCTGAGACTGTGTGGTTATCGTGTGTGTGTTGTCGGGTGCGTGTAGTGTGATCTATTATGCTGTCATACGTATAAGGGGTCATTATTAATGTTATACCGGCTATAAATGAGGATGACGAGAAGTTAAAGAAATTTACTTGATGGATAAATTCTGGGCGTGTGATTGTAAGTGTATGTACGTTGTTGAAATTGTATAGCCAATATCTCTTAGGTGAAATTTTCCGATCCACGCACATGTATACCTGTGCCAAAAACTTAAAACCATAAAGAATAGAGACCAGGAAAACGAACTCCATGTTTCGAGAATGAGCCCAAAACCCGGTTACAATAGTAGTTTAAAATACGTACACCGACGGCGCTACAATCAGCAATCTACTGATGGCAGTCAGTCAGGAGTCGGGAGAGGATGAGTAAGCCCGGTAAAAAATTTTTCATATAAGAACATATAAAAACATATATAAATATATATAATTGTATATCAAATATGTTCATACATGATTTTTCTTTTACAATTAGTCGAATCTTTGCTCGTATATACAGGAAAAATAATCAACAGAAAAATCTAAAAATAATTAAAAAGATCATTTTCGCATTGCATTTTTTATAAAAAGTGAAGTTTGAGGAAATGAGAAAATTTTGCCCATATACATTGTGACGTGGCCCCGTGGGCCCGTCACTGGCGCGTACGCCACCCGCACTTTAGACGCTCTCGCGTTCTGACTTATTAGCTTAGATTACAGGAGGAGACGGCCGTACGGCCCCATCGGACCGGGTGGCGCCATCCGCCGGCGCGGTGGCGCACCCGTTAAGGGACCGAAAATCGAGCCGGAGAAAGGATCCGGCACTGTTGGGTCGATTGCGAGCGAGCGAGGACGTGAGGCGAGGAACCATTGGGCTGACTGCGAGCGAGGGCGGCGGCCCTACGAGCCCATATCCGTAGCGAGGAGGAAGGACCAGGGACCATCAATGTGTAACGGCCAGCAATCCCGAGGCTCAGGTAACGAGGAATAGCGGGGCGGAAAGTCGAGTACCGTTTCGCGTTTTGGAGAGATGCACGCAGAACCGCCTCACGGCCTACGTGTAATTTATAGAATCCTTCGGGATTGTATCGTTTTGAGTGAATCCTTCGGGATTGTATCGTTTATACGGGTCAGACTGATCCCGCCCGCTGCCTCCTCGTGTAGAAATTATCGTGGGGCCTGTTCTTTCCCGACTCGACCCTTCCAGAGCGTGTAATCTGCGTGAAATATATGTGTCGTCGTACGGTAGGACGTGTTCGCGCCTCACGACCCCTTTGCGTATTTGAGTAGCGGAATTCGCTAATCGACTCGACAGTCATCCGTCCGTCTAATCTGTAGCGTGTTTGCTTCGTGTACATAGTTTGCGTCTTCTTTTCGCGTTTAGCCGTTTAGATTTGCGTTCTTTCCCCGCGTATAGTCGTTCTGCGTTACTCGTGTCGCGTGCTCTTTTCGTTGTACGTTCTTTTCGCGTTTAGATTAATTTCGCGTCCGTCGCAGCATAGCATTTTGCGTGTTCTTTTGAGTGAGCGCGGCGGGAGAGTGCGGATACCCCGATTGATTAATTATCGCGCCCGGTACTTATTGGCGTCGGGATCACGTGTTCGGGGTGTGCGACTCTTCCGCGTCATACGTGTTGCCGTGTGCCTTCGTGAAGGTCTCGCGCGTGCCGCGTGTGTTGTACGGCCGCGTAAGTTATCCGTTATAATCTTTTCGCGTGCGGTACTTATATTAAAATCTTTTGCGTGCGGTACTCCGTTATAATCTTTTCGCGTGCGGTACTCCGTTATAATCTTTTGCGTGCGGTACTCCGTTATAATCTTTTGCGTGCGGTACTTATATTATAATCTTTTCGCGTGCGGTACCTATATTAAAATTTTTTGCGTGCGGTACTCTATCATAATCTTTTCGCGTGCGGTACTTATATTAAAATCTTTTGCGTGCGGTACTCCATTATAATCTTTCGCGTGCGGTACTTATAGTAAAACCTTTTGCGTGCGTCACTCAAAGTTCGTTATAGTCTTCTGCGTGCGGTAATTCATTCGCGTGTATTCTTTTGCGTGCGTTCCTTAATCTTCGTTATAATATTTTGCGTGCGGTACTTCATTCGCGTGTATTCTTTTGCGTGCGTTCCTTAATCTTCGTTATAATATTTTGCGTGCGGTACTTCATTCGCGTGTATTCTGTGCGTGCGTCACTTAATGTTCGTTATAATCTTTTGCGTTCCGTAAACCGGGGATAATCTTCCGTGCGTGATATACCCCGCGCCTACTCTCACGTTAGGAAACTTCGCGTGCGTTATACCATTCGTGTGGACTCTTGACTTCTGTCTCGCGTGCGGGAAATAATTCGTGTATCTACGGGCCTTCATCGGTCTTCGCGTGCAATATATAATCCCTGTATAACCTTTGCGTAGGTTACTTCCTCTTTGCGTACGTTGTACCCTCTTTGCGTTCATCTAGTCGAGAGTACGTTATATGTTTCGCGTCGAACCCGTGCGTTCTATCTCCTGTACGTTAGCGTTTCCGCGTATAACCATTCGGTTGCGAAGAAGTTTCCCGCGGCCTCGGCGATAGTCGCGATATTGGACCATATGCTACGAGAACTTCCACGCTTCTCGTTACGTCCCGAATTGTGGGAGGGCGAGCGAAGCGCACCAAAGGATTCTGAATCTTAAGATTATATTATATTATGAATCTGATTATTGTTGTCTTTGCTTCAACCACACCATAGTCAACCTCCCCTAGATCCGGTCGATAGACGAACCACACCCTTTACCAGAGAGTGAGCAGCCGTCGCAATCGGCCCGAGCATATTAGAGTCCGGTCTTGCGAGAATTAAGTGTCACTTTTCGCGAGAATTATTTGGAGTAAGTTGAGAAACATTTTGGGGAGTTAACGTAAACGGTGGTGTGGCCGTCTCCACACCTGGCGCCCAACTATCGTGTTTGAGGTTAGAGACTGTTCTGGGTAGGGAATGCTCGGTCATCCGATTGGGTTTTGCCGTACGCGATTCTACCCGGTCGCCCGGGGACTTGAATAGCGTCGCAACATATAATCATATATAAATGTGTTATATAAATTTGTTACATATGATTATATACGGGCAAATTTTTCTCATTACCTTAAACTTTACTTTTTATAAAAAGTGCAATGCAAAAATAATTTTTTAAATTATTTTTAGATTTTTTTTTTCATTATTTTTCCTGTATATACGAGCAAAGATTAAACTAATTTTGTAAAAGAAAAAAACATGTACGGACACATTTGATATATAATTATACAATATATTTGTATATATGTTTTGTGATGTGACGGTTCGCCGCACGTGGCAGCGCCCCGCCGCCGTCACAAGACGCGGGTTCGCGCCCGCGGACGAGCCAGGAGAGCGACCGCGAAATCTCCAGGGGCCTACCGAGATATTAAAAAGGCGTATCATTTATTCCTTGTACTTTATTTTGTATATGATCTGGCACCTCACCGAGGCACCACGACAGGGACAACAGCGAAGAATGCGGAAGTCGACATCCGGAATGGGGGACGGAGCGACGCAGGGACGACGGGACAGGGCGAAAGCCTTATTGTGGGGGCACGAGACGGACACGCGTGGCACACAGGATCGACGGGGCTAAGACAGGCCCCTGGTCTCCGAGGAGAAAATCTGGATATCAAAATCTGCCTCCGGACCATCTGAGCGGACCCGAGACGCCTGGCCAGCGTTCCCGAGGTCCGCGGAGGAGACCCACTCTCAAGTGGAAGCAGCCCAAGCGCCCGGTGCACCGGGCGAGAGGGTCAACAAATCAAGGAAAGTCGGGAGGGCGCCAAGAATACCTGCAGGATCGACGCCGGTGCACGCGTGATCCGCGACGTGCTCAGCTCCATTGGTCGCGGCATCGCGCACAGATGTCGCGCAACCCCTTGAGAGGGGCGAGAGTTTGATTCGCGCATCGAGCTCGCCGCCTCGATCTCTTCTGGCTCGTCCGCCGCAGCGAAAAGTCGTCTCGCGTATACCGTACCGAGTTTCTGGTGCGTCGCAATAGCGTTTTGAGAAACGGATCATCTCGGCGCCTGTGACAAGGTTCTGACGACGTCGATCGCCGAGGAGACAGCGGGACCGGTGAGGTTGCCCTCAATTAGTGTGTGTAAAACGGCCGCGATCGAGCCGCGAGTGTAACTTTTCGCCCAGCCCCGACTCGCCGTTTTCGCGAAAATCGTCGGACGCGGCGTAACTTTTGGTGTTGTATCGAGTCTCGTAATGTCTCGGAAATTGGTTTTTGCGATAGAGTCTTGTGGAGTCTCGGATTGACCGTGTGTAGCGTGAGGGTGGCCCTTCGGTGTATCTGCGCGCACACGGCGAGAAATCTATTGCGTATTTTGGGTTGGCAATCGGTGGCAGGCGCGGGGGGCCTCGCGACGGTTTCGAGTCGTGCTTTGTTCGGTAGTCTGGCGTCCTGGGGATCGCGACTTTGGAGTTCGGAGAAATCTCGGCAGCGGCCAAGAGCGGGTATCGCGAGTGACTGCGGATATCGCGACTGCGGGGTGTCAATTTGCCCACGAAAGGGTATCGCGCGGTTAGAATCTTTTGCGTCTCGCATTCCGATCTCGTGTGTCTCGCGGTGGTTAAACCGCGTATATCGCGTATTGTGATTGTCGGCTAAATAGAATTTCGCTTATTAACGGGCATTGGCTGTCTGTACTCGGGGTACGCGTAGGCGTCCCCAATCGCGCGTGCCGGAGAATGGCCCCGCGAGGTACCTGCCCGCACGACGCGTAATCCAGCGCTGCGTCGTTATTCGCGCTTCGTGTAATCTGTAGTGTTGTTTGTCGTCGCGAAAGTGGAAGTGTTCTCGCGTAAGTAGAAGAATCAATTTTGTGTTATCGCGTTAAGGGTGTTGCGCGCCTTTAACGGCACGTTTGCGCTGCCCGCAGTTATCGCGAGCGACCGACCTACGACCTTCGTACGTCGCATTTCTTGCGAGCAAGTTCCGGCGCCCCCAGCGGTGCGCCGCCCCGTAAATTCTGTCGAAAATACTCGACGATTCCCTTCTCGCGATAAAAATTAGTTACTTTGCGTTATTAGTAATAAGTTAGATTTAAATTGTTTCGCGATAAATCTGTTTGTCAATCACTAATTCTTAGCATTATATTGCCAGTAGTTCGGTTCCGAAGATCGCTCAAGTTCAAGTTTTCTTTACCGCGTATTACTCACTTGTAATTATTTCGATTTCATCCGACTTGTTTATTTGTCCGTTTAATCTCTCATACAACGATAATTCATCGGTCCGCCTTTTCTTTATAATAATAGTATCCGAAGCTTGCTTATCTCTTTTATCATCGCTCAACTAATATCTTCTCACCGGAACTATCACTTATTGTTATCCGTCTCTCTAATTAGAATAAACCGGACTGATTGTAATACTTTTTCCGTTGATTTATTGCTTGTCTAAAGAAACCAAACTTGTTATCTTTTCACTATTTGAAAATTGCTACTCTGATTATTTACTTTCATTTTAATAAACAAAACCTATTGTTTATTAAATATTTAGTGGTTTGTGTGAAATTATTCCGTGTCTGTTCGGCGAATCCGCGCCGCCCTGCCTCTACCTTGCCCCTCTGCCGTTAGGTCTAGCCGGCTGGCCCCTCGTGCGACAGGCTCTGGGTTCTCGCGATTTTGCGTTAAGGTTTTGAGAATTTAGTGGACGCGAGGACATCGCGTCTGGCGCCCAACGGATTTGTTCTAGAGTTGCCTGACTCGCGCGAGAGATTAACCCGAGAGGTCTATCATCCAACTCTCCTGGCGTTCCTTTTCTCCGACCGAAGAAGCCGTGACAGTTTTTATATGAAAAATTTTTTTTATCCTTTAATAGTTATTGTAGAAATATTAAATATTTGAGGTAAATTAATCATCCAAATGTGAAAATTGTATATTGATGTAAATACAATAAACCGTTCGTGAGAATTTGAACATTGTTTTAATGCGCAAACCATGTAATTTATTGTTTTTCTTGTCACTTGCATTTCCCGATTTACAACCGGGAAATAAGTTATAGTGTCCAAAATGCTTAGAAGCGTTCTTCTTTTCCTTCTTTCTTTACTGAAAAAAAAGGAGAAGAAAAATGCTTTGAAGCATTTGTATTGTGTTAATAAGTTAACTGCAGTTTTAATTAATACACAAAATTTAAAACACAAAAAATTAGCCTACGTCTTAAACATCAAAATTGCTGCGGATCGAGTTTAAATAAACATATGTATTGATCACGAGCACGGTCTTATAAACAGGTCTGGGCACTCGCGGTGGGGAAACGTGACCCGACCATAGACTTATATAGATAGACCGGCCCCTGCCATGAGAGCACGCGTCCGAAGATCGACGGTGCAGACATAGCCGTGGGGATTCTCCTCTCTCTGTCTTCTGATCGCTTAATGGGGATAGAACTGATAGAAGACTAGGTGACGAGCAATGTGTGCGCTTTACCCATAGACTTATATAGATAGACCGGCTCCTGCCGTGAGAGCACGCGTCCGAAGATCGACGGTGCCGACATAGCCGTGGGGATTCTCCTCTTTCTGTCTTTTGATCGCTTGGTGGGGATAGAACTGATAGAAGACTAGACTGGTGGGGACTAGTAGTGAATAGGGATGGGTAAAACGCACACATTGCTCGTCACCCCACCAGTCTAATCTTCTATCAGTTCTTTCCCCACCAAGCGATCAGAAGACAGAGAGAGGAGAATTCCCACAACTATGTCTGCACCGTCGATTTTCGGACGCGTGTTCTCACGGCAGGGACCGGTCTATTTATATAAGTCTCTGGACCCGACTAAAGCCAAGAAAATCAACATGGCGTCAACGTGTGGTAGCTTTTCGCGCATGCGCCATGCATACATATCTCTGTTGCTGCACTAGTTCACAGTGCAGCAACAGAGAACAGACCATCGTAAAATTGTAGTCGCGTAAACGTTGGTCAGGTTAGAAAGAATTTTTCTTCAGGCTATATAGAAAACAATGGTGTTTTATTGTGTAATTCCTGGTTGAAAAACCAATCGTAAAGGTGGTTTAAAGTTGTCACTCTTTTCGATACCGAAAGAGATTGTAGTCAAACGTAGTCAAAAATGGGAAGCAGCAATTTCTGTCAATTTAGAGCTATCAAAGCATCATGTTTTTTGTGGAAAACATTTTTGCCAGAAAATGTACGACGTACAGAACATAGAGATTCTACTGGAAATTTAATTGCTGTCGTATGTATCAATCAATTTTCAAGTAGATTTTCAAAGTAAACTTATATTTGTAATTTAATAAACTTATTATATATTTTTTTATGTACATTTCTTCCAGTTACTACTTCAATGTCCTAAGTCTACTGTTGATGCAGTTCCATCTCTCTTTTTTATGGAAATAATAGTAAAAATTAAAATGTTTTTAAAAAATCTGATAATCTAACTCGTCAAAATACATATGAGAATTTTTTCAGTGATATAACAAATCAGATCTCATTACTTGATAATGTTTCCACTGAGAATTCACTTACAGGCATTCCAAAAGATTTGAACTCAAAAAATTATTCAAAAGAAATTGAAATTAAAAAATTTTATCTAGACAATTTTCTTACCAAAGACAATGCTAATTCAGATATTTTTGAGCAGCATAGTAATGTGCCTGTGTTAAACAAAAATGATTGTGATAATAGAAGTAATGCTAGTGGTTCATTAAATAACGAAACTATTCAGAATATCGATCGAGAGCAAATTATGTTTAGACAGTTATGTGAAAATGTCAACTCAATTCAACTACGAAAAGATTGGATTGTTCATATACCTTCATTCTGATAAAAACTGTATCGTTTTTGCAGAACTTAATATAGTCGATATATGTGATAATAAAAGTTACTATAATGATTGTAAAATAAAAAGAAGTCTTGTAATAAACAATACCATGAAGCTTTCATACAGCGCACTAAAAAAACATCTAGCTTCAGAACAATTAAATCTTATTAATAAATTTCACAATTTTGAGGAACTACAAGTAACATTAAATCAATTTTCTGATATGCCTTTTTGTTCTATTTTAGAATAGGCTTTTTTGTTCTGGAATAGGCCTTTGTGTTCTGATATGCCCTTTTGTTCTGGAATATCGTCTTATTTATTGCAATAACAAGTTCTTTAAAATAATTGCTACTTTAAAATCTTGTTTCGCTAAACATGCACATTCAGTTGATATTTACTCTGACACTGTAGAAGAAATGCTTGATACATATCATTTCACATTTCCTTGCACAGAGCATGCACATGATATATTAGCATTTTCTATAAAATATTATGTAACAATGCGAATGAGACAAATTACACACCAACTGTACAGAAATACCGAAAAACAAAATTTACATTTAAAATTTGGCTTCCTCATAGAGGAAGTTTTATGAGCGAAATAAAATGTTGATTAAGCAATGTGCAAATTTATAATTTGCATACTGAAAAATTGTGAGAAAGCAATGTGCAAGTTTTTACTCGCACACTTAAAAACTATGAGGAAGCAATGTGCAAGCAATGTGCAAGTTTCTGCTTGCACACTTAAAAACTATGAGGAAGCAATTTGCAATAAAATTTCTACTTGCACACTTAAAAACTATAAGGAAGCAATGTGCAAGTTTCTACTTGCACACTTAAAAACTATGAGGAAGCAATGTGCAAGTTTTTACTTGCACACTTAAAAACTATGAGAAAGCAATGTGCAAGTTTCTACTTGCACACTTTTTATGTTATTAGCAATTTTGACCAACGTTTTCTTTTAAGTAAGGTTTTTGTAAATTTTAATTATGGTTTGAAAAAACCAGTAGTTTTCTGAAAATTTGAATGCTTCAAACTCTTAATAAAATCATAATTCTTTAAAACTCTCAAATTATAATTTAAACCGACTGAACGAAAAAAATTGTTTTGAAAACGTCTCGACAAGGGCTACAAAAATATGCAATAACGTGTAAACACTAAGTGAGTTGTTAGGATTGTATTTCCAACCTAAGATAAATTTATAAAATTATTATTGAAATTAAATTTTACATTTCAGTATCTTGAAGCTTATTAAATTCCTGTCAAAATGACAATTTTCAATTCTGCCCATAGACTTCCCCGGCAATTACACAAAATAAATGGTATCTTATAATCGGGGACTTTTCTCTATATATTTACCTAAAAATACATATTATTTATGATTTATATTTACATTAAATACCTTATTTCTCTCTCTCTCTCCCTCTCTCTCTATCTCTGTCTTTCTTTTCGTTTTTTTCTTATTCTCTTCCTGTTTCTCTCTGTCTCTTTTCTCCTCTCTTTTTTTCGAAACAGCCGAGAATGCCAAAAATAATTTTAAAGGATTCGAAATAGCCCGATATCTCAAAATTTGCGGAAGTTAAAGCAATCACGGGCATTTCTCAAAAAATTCAAAATTTTATAAAGAAAGAACTTTACCGTTCATCGCCAAATTTAATACCAACCTTCCTTAAATGATACTCTATCGATTAAAAAAAATTCAGCCCGATATCTCAATATTTACGGAAGTTAGTGCAACCACAAAAATTTCTCCAAAAATTCCAAATTTTATTAAAAAAGAACCTTTTTACCAATTATCGCCAAAAATGATCAAATTATAAAATGATGAAGAAGCAATGTGCTCTAATTTGCACACTTTTTAATTATATTGGCAATTTTTTTCTAATTCTGTTATATTCTTCAGTCTTTTCTACCCCTATTTCATATACTACTCTTTAATATTTTGTTAATTTGTTTTTGAGTTATAGCTTTTTAAAATTTTGGGAAATCTGTACATAGGACAATGTGCAAAAGTTTCTAATTTGTACTATTTTTTATTATATTGGCAATTTTTTTTGAATTCTATTATATTCTTAAGTCTTTTCTACCCCTATTTCATATATAATTCTTTAAAATTTGATTGATCAGTTCTCGTGTTACACACATTTGAAATTTCGGAGAATTTGTACATACATAGAAGCTTTATAAAGCTGGGTCTAATCAACCAAATCTTAAAGAATTATATTAGGGGTAGAAAAGACTGAAAAATATAATAGAATTAGAAAAGTTGCCAATAATTAATACTAAATTGTCAAAAAACATCAATTTGTGAAAAGTCTCAATTATTGAGACTTGAGATGTAGCCCTTAAAAGTTAAAATTGTAAAATATTGGCAATTTTTCTAATTCTATTATATTCTTCAGTCTTTTCCACCCCTATTTCATGTACATTTCGTTAATATTTGGTTGATCAGTTTTGAAGTTATAGAAATTTCGGTAAAGGACCCCGCCATAATCATAGGGGTTTCGGCAAAATTGGCTGAAACTTTGGAAATAAATAGTTTATGTGATGCTGATTGAAAGTCACAATAGGCAAGATTCACAATAATCAACCGTTTAGGAGCTATCAGTGTTCAAAAGTTAAAATAAGTAGGAGTTATTTCAGTACTCTTGTGGAACAGTGGATTACAATGTATTATTCTGCATAATCATACAACTTATTTCTTTTATTAATACAATAATATGTATTTAGGTGAAAAAGTATGTATATACACTATATGAATTATGTATATACACATGCATGTATATACACTATATGAATTATAACCGTATAACCCAGATAGCCAAACCTGAGCAGCATATTCTGAGCAGAGTCTGCATTAAATTTTTGGTATCAGAAAGGCAACAAATTTCACGCAGAAACTGCTCTATCAGACGATGTTGTCAAACTGTAGCCAGAAATGCGACAGAGCCTGCTGACAGGCAATGTGAGCAGATTGGCAGCAGAAACCGCGCAGAGCCTGCACACATAACTTGGCAGCAGATTGACGACAAAGATCGAGCAGAGCCTGCGCGCATTTGACCTGAGAACAGAGTGGCAGCAAAAACCGAGCAGGATCTGCGTAATGTAATCTGGTGGCAAATAGGCATGTAAAAATCGAGCAAAATCTGTCGTACCGCGGGCATTTTGACAGACCAACGCGCTCAGAATTTGCCAGTCATACATGCGACTCTGCGAGTATTACTGCGAATTCTAAAACAGGAACTGTCTGCTCGCAATCATAAACCCATATATATATATAATATATATATATACATAATATATATAATATAATATATATATATATAATATATATATATATAATATATATATATACAGGGTGTTACTAAAAGACCGCCCACTAACTACATAGCGGTATTCCTTGTCAAAAACTGAGTCGAAAAGTCCTGAACCACTTTTTTCTATAATGCTTAACAAAGCCGTAATCATTGAGTAAAGTTAGTCCAACCAGCGTCGTTCTTTAGCCGGGCGAACGTCGGTGAGCCGCGCGCCTGATAGTGTGCGTGAGCGCTCCGCCGCGCATCGCGCGGCGGCACGACGACACGGCCGCGGTCGGCCGCGGCGGTCGCGTTTTGCTTTCGCGCGCGTCGCGTGCAATATTCTTACGCATTGTAATAATAGAAATAATTTTTCCTGCACTAAAAATCACTTTTTACTCTTGTCAGAAGTACCTCCTTGCAGAAAATTTTGATAACGGATAAAACTTTCGCCAAGACATAACTATTATTAAGATATAAAAATTTAAACAAATACAAAAAATTATACTGTGTATTTTACAATACAAAAATTTACAATACAAAATTTTACAATATAAAATTTTACAATACAAAAATTATTTTCTAATCCGTTTCGTTAAATATCTTTGCGTTAACTTAATTTAAATTATAACACAAAGCACTTATTGAATCTTTCTACGAGGTTTGCCCATAGTTACTCAGAAGTAATAAATTTTTTAAGGGAAATTTACTGTAACAATTAGATATTTAAATAATCTCGTACTTAAAAAGAAATACATTAAAAATATTATTTAAAGATAAAGTATTTAAAAATAAAAAAAATTTCTTTTTTTATAAAAAAAAATTTATCCTAAGTTATAAATAACGCTATCCAGATGTACAATCTTTTTGAAACTTAAGGCAAATAAGAGCAAACCGCCGAGCGAACAATATTAATTTTTATAGCGAATAATAAATAATAACACGTTTAATAACTTAAAACAAAATACAATACAAACGCTTTGGCCTTAGTTTAGATCCTCTTTATTGTAATATTTCACAATAATCTTAAATCGAATCGTTAACAACGCATAAATAAATATGAAATGTTATCATATTCGTAATACGTAGGTCAGCGGTAAGATGTTAGAAAAGATTAAACATAAAGTAAATGCGGTCTTTTAAATAAAATAAAATGTTAGCTGCAATTCGTATAAGTTTTTTTATGTTAAATTCTCAATTATTGAGACTTGAGATGTAGCCCTTAAAAGTTAAAATTGTAAAATATTGGCAATTTTTCTAATTCTATTATATTCTTCAGTCTTTTCCACCCCTATTTCATGTACATTTCGTTAATATTTGGTTGATCAGTTTTGAAGTTATAGAAATTTCGGTAAAGGACCCCGCCATAATCATAGGGGTTTCGGCAAAATTGGCTGAAACTTTGGAAATAAATAGTTTATGTGATGCTGATTGAAAGTCACAATAGGCAAGATTCACAATAATCAACCGTTTAGGAGCTATCAGTGTTCAAAAGTTAAAATAAGTAGGAGTTATTTCAGTACTCTTGTGGAACAGTGGATTACAATGTATTATTCTGCATAATCATACAACTTATTTCTTTTATTAATACAATAATATGTATTTAGGTGAAAAAGTATGTATATACACTATATGAATTATGTATATACACATGCATGTATATACACTATATGAATTATAACCGTATAACCCAGATAGCCAAACCTGAGCAGCATATTCTGAGCAGAGTCTGCATTAAATTTTTGGTATCAGAAAGGCAACAAATTTCACGCAGAAACTGCTCTATCAGACGATGTTGTCAAACTGTAGCCAGAAATGCGACAGAGCCTGCTGACAGGCAATGTGAGCAGATTGGCAGCAGAAACCGCGCAGAGCCTGCACACATAACTTGGCAGCAGATTGACGACAAAGATCGAGCAGAGCCTGCGCGCATTTGACCTGAGAACAGAGTGGCAGCAAAAACCGAGCAGGATCTGCGTAATGTAATCTGGTGGCAAATAGGCATGTAAAAATCGAGCAAAATCTGTCGTACCGCGGGCATTTTGACAGACCAACGCGCTCAGAATTCGCCAGTCATACATGCGACTCTGCGAGAGGCTCTTCGAATGTTCACAGAAGGACACTGCCGGAACAGGAGCTCGATTCCTGAATTTATTTGAAAGAGAACGCGAAAATTCTGCTCTTACAGAAAAGTTGAAGCTGATTGACTAAAAGCCATACGAGAGCCAATCACTTGCAACTTTTCTGTAGGAACAGAGTTTTCGTATACATTTTCTCTTTTGAGTAAATTCAGGAATTGAGCCCCAGGACACGCAGTCCACGCGGTTCATGCGGTGCTATTGTGAGCGGCGCAAGGATTCGTTGCGATCTATGGAGCGACAAGCAGCGAGCAGAAGATGACGCTACGACTCGAACGTCACTATCACGAGTACCACGACTGAACACATGGAGGATTTTACAGACCAGGAAGATCCTACGCACCAGAGGAGGATCATATAGCTACATATCAGGAAAATTCTACACATCAGGGATATTATCTTTTCCTGAAGAAGGAAAAGAAAACGGCACTTTTCAGCGCCCATTTTTTAATTCTAAAACAGGAACTGTCTGCTCGCAATCATAAACCCATATATATATATAATATATATATATACATAATATATATAATATAATATATATATATATAATATATATATATATAATATATATATATAAACAGCTGATTATGGACAAAGTCTGCTCGGTTTTTGCTGCCAATCTGTTCTCAGGTCGTGCGCGCAGGCTCTGCTCGGTTTTTGCTGCCAATCTGCTGCCAGGTTATGCATGCAGGCTCTGCGCGGTTTCTGCTGACAATCTGCTTACATTGCCTGTCAGCAGGCTCTGTCGACAGAACACGAGCTTAATGCGGACACAGATGGCTATGGTTTTGGAGTGGGATTCTGATCAAATTTGCTGCCAATCTGCGCGCATCCTGCTAACATTTTGCTATCTGGGTAACATAATTCATATATGTGTATATAGTTGCATGTATGCACATATTTTGTGTGAGTGTATATGTGTGTGTGTGTGTGCGTGCGTGTGTACGTGCGTGCGTACGTGCGTGTCCGCCTAATGTGGTTTTAATAAGAAAACTAAAGAAATGTACAAACATATTTGTGTGCTTATATACAAGCACAAATCCACATGTGTTGGACATACACACATATATGTATAAGTGTATAAGTCTGCGCACGCATATCTTTCCTGGTAATACGATATGGAGTCCTTGCGTTCTGTCAACGTTTATGGAGCACGACTTACACACTCACACTCACTGACATACACGAACAAACTCACGGACACATGCACACAATTACATAGGGGGTTACACACAATTGCACAGGTTCATACACACATAGATGCACGCACGAACGCACGCACCCACACGCACACATACACACTCACAGCATACACACACACATACTCACATATTACTCACACACAAAATATGTATATACATGCAAGTACATACACATATACGAATTAATATTATAAGGTTATAATTCATATTAGTGTATACTATACATGCATGTGCGCATATACATAATTTATATAGTGTATATATACATATATTTTTACCTAAATACATATTTTTGTATTAATAAAAAGAATAAGTTGCATGATTATGCAGAATAATACATTGTAATCCACTGTTCCATAATAGTACTGAAATAACATCTTATTTTGACTATTGAACGCTGATAGCTCCTAAACGGTTGATTATTGTGAATCTTGCCCATTGTGACTTTCAATCAGCATCACATAAACTATTTATTTCCAAAGTTTCAGCCAATGTCACCAAAACCCAATTTTCCTATGATTATGGCGGGGTCCTTTGGCTCATACAGACACACATACACACACACATACACACAGACGGACATTTTTTTAAATTGCGATTTTTCGACGTTTTAGAACATTCTGAACACATTGGCAGCGGCAACTAAAAAAAAATTCTTTTACGAAAACAAAGTTTTCTTTATGAGAAAGCAAAAGTTAGCAAAATTCTGTAAAACTTGATTATATTTATGTATATTTTAATAAACTATTAATTATAACATAAATGCAACTGTTTTTATTCTTCAATTTTTTCAAACAAAAATAATATTTAATATACATATACATATAACGTAGGAACTACGTACTTTAATAAATATATGTATTTGCATTTAACTTTAATCATTCAAAATAGACCGCCAAGTGCCACGCATGTGCAGAACGTTGCCTCAGGCTGACGCCATATTGGTTTTCTTGGCTTCACTCGGGTCACGTTTTCGTATGTGCTTTTGGATGGAAGTTCCCAGAGCAGACCTGTTTATATGACCGTGATCACGAGTATACTAACATCATAGACTTATATAGATAGACCGGCCCCTGCCATAAGAGCACGCGTCGGAAGATCTACGGTGCAGACATAGCCGTGAATATGGTCCTCTCTCTTTCCTCTGATCGCTTGGTGGGGATAGAAGACTATAGCCCGGCTATTCCCTACTAGTCCCCACTCTAGACGTCTATCCCCACCAAGCGATCAGAAGAAAGAGAGAGGACCATATTCACGGCTATGTCTGCACCGTAGGTCTTCCGACGCGTGCTCTTACGGCAGGGGCCGGTCTATCTATATAAGTCTATGACTAACATACACTGCCACTGTGTACAAAGACCGGCAGGAATGGTGTCCGTACATGAGGACCATAGACTTATATAGATAGACCGGCCCCTGCCGTAAGAGCACGCGTCGGAAGACCTACGGTGCAGACATAGCCGTGGATATGGTCCTCTCTCTTTCTACTGATCGCTTGGTGGGGATAGAAGTCTAGCCCGGCTATTCCCTACTAGTCCCCACTAGTCTAGACATCTATCCCCACCAAGCGATCAGTAGAAAGAGAGAGGACCAGATCCACGGCTATGTCTGCACCGTAGGTCTTCCGACACGTGCTCTTACGGCAGGGGCCGGTCTATCTATATAAGTCTATGGGTGCATTTGGAGAGCACGCTATTAGCACAATTATCGTCCAAAACCGTTTGAAAAGACGCTTTGTGGCGCTATGACGTACGATGATGACGTCACTCTAAAGGCAGCGTGACGTCATCACTCGCGTTATTTTCGCTATTATTTTCGAGGTGAGGCACGAAATGCTATTGGCGCTTATTCTCTCCTCGAACACTTGATTGCGTATAGGGGCTGCTTTCAGAACACTGCAGATAACGAAACGTAACCAATGTCAATTCCAACAATGAACCAAGGACCAAGTGACGTCAAAATTAATCTGTTTGATGAAGAAAATGGAATAAATTATTCTATCAAATTGTCTCCAGAAGATGCTGCGAGTGCAAAGAATAGTAAATAATTGATGATACAGGTTATGTAGGTAATATTCTATTTGCTGTGTAATTATGATCAAATAAAAGTTGTAGGTAAAATAATGGCATAAAACTCAATAAATAAAGTTAAAATAAAAAAGTCGTTTGTTATCCACACTTGGCACTCGCACAACTCGCATCATCGGCCATATTGCAATTTTATTCTAAAGCTGCGTTCGGGGAGCTTGCTATCGCTATCGCTCTATCGGCTCCCCGAATGTAGTTTATAGCATTTGCATTTATAGCGTTAATAGCGTCTCCCCGAATGCACCCTATGATGAGGACACAGTCGTAGAACGCAAGCCACATCTCAATTAGCATTTTTCAACTAGTGTCGACAACCATTTCTGGGCTCATAATCTGACGCATCGCCCATGCAAGTTCGTCCTCCTGGTCTCTATTCTTCATACTTAAAACTGTGATAGCGTCGTGTACGTGTGATAGCTCATTCACTTGATGGCTGCATTGTCGTGAGGCGACTGGCTTAAAGTTACGCTTGTTGATCTACGCTAATAATAAGGATTAATCTACAGCTATGTACATAGCGAGGGTAGAATATAAAATAGCAAACAGCAAGAGCACGTGCGCGCGCGTATAACGCACGTGGGCAAACACGCGGTGCAGTAAGCAATAATACTAGTAAATGAGCGTGTTCTATGGGCTTGAATAGATTGTTGCTAACAGTATTTAGATGTGTCGTTGCGATCTGACTTAAATCGGTTTTGCGTTATGTATTACAAAGAATGAAGATGTAATGTACGCGTTGAAAAAATGGTGCTAAATAAGCAAGATAGCAGGCAGTCAGATAACACTTACCGCGCGGTAGTACCGGCAAACGCTACAGGAATTATATCTATTATGTCGTTCTAACGAATTAATTTATTGCCGACCAAAGTCATGCTCTCCCCAGTACTGGTTAAGTATCCCCGCGAAATAAGATAAGCGATTACTATTAATATTCTTTATAACTATATGGCGTAATATAATGAGGCAACTAAGACGCACGCAACGAGAGAGAGTTAACGCTTCGGGCGTCCGCAAAAATGCGTCGGCGGACGTCACATTAGCATAATATTTAATGGGTATTTTTCAGCAATCATAAAGCAACCACTTGTAAATGTATAAGATGCTTATTTTTATAACATGCTTCTTAGCATCAGTGTATTAAATTGATCATCAATTTAATAATGAAATATTTATATTCCAAAAACAAATATTATTAGGCATAAGATGCGTTGATAACTGTTCTACCTTTATTTGTCCCAATTATAAATAAATAATTATATATAAATTTATAAATATTGTTGCGCCCGTGCCGAGACGCCCGGTAGAAGCCCGGTAGGCAGCCGCGAAGCGCTGCCTGACGACGTGCCTGACGACGCGCTTGGCGACGTGCCGAACAACGTTGTTTACTAACAGTCGCCATTCAGATTATCCGCCGGGCCTTCGAGCCAGACAGACGTATTTCGAGCTATCTCTGTATTCTCTGAGACCACATATTAAACGAGTTCTCTTCCAACTGAGAGTGATTATTCCCGGAAACGGGATTGCGCGCCGCGTTCGCGAGTGAGTGCGTGAGTGAGTGTAGCGAACGCGCGGACGAGCGCAACATTTTGGGGGCTCGTCCGGGATCGGACGAGCGACCGTGGAATATACGAGCGGGATGGCTTCAACGGCGCCTACCACGAGAAAGCGAGCCCGAGCGGAGATTCCCTAGTCGGATGCCCCGGAAGGGACGGCGATGACGACGGTTGCGGCGACCCTCCAGACGGTGATCCGGGAGGTGCGACTCCTGCGCGAGGAACAAGCGCGGAGGGAAAGGGAGTACGCAGTGACGTTCCGCCAGCAGGAGGAGGAGCTCCGCCGTCTTCGGGGGACAATCTCCGGCAGCGGCATACAGCTAAGTCCTTCCTTTACTAGAGCGTCCGGGGACTCGGGAACGCGAGTCGCGAGCGGCGCGGGGGCGCGAATCGTGCACGAGGGAGACGCGGTCGCGAGTGGCGCAAGTGCGGGTTTTGCGCACGCGGGGGAGAGAGACGCGGTCGCGAGCGGCGCGAGTGCGGGTTTCGCGCACGCGGGGGAGAGAGATGCGGTCGCGAGCGGCGCGAGTGCGGGTTTCGCGCACGCGGGGGAGAGACACGCGGTCGCGAGCGGCGCGAGTGCGGGTTTCGCGCACGCGAGGGGGAGAGACGTGGTCGCGGGCGATATAGAAACGCGAGCTGCGCGCGCGGGGGAAAGTGTCGCGGTCGCGGGTGCCGAGTTAGGGTATAAACTAAAACCCGACACATACGACGGGACAGTTTCGTTGCAAGAATATCTTTCGCAACTGAATTTAATTGCGCGTGCGAATCGCTGGGATGACGCGACAAAAACGATCGCGTTGGCTTCGAGTTTAAGGGGGAAAGCGCGCTCGGTTTTAGAGTCGGTGCAGGATGTCGAGCGGTTGAATTTCGCGGAATTAAAAGCGAAGCTTGAGTTGCGTTTCGGGGAGGGACGTCAGTCGCAAAATTGCTACGCGGCGTTTACAAATCGAAAACAGAAATTCGGGGAGGATCTAGCCACACTTGGCTCCGAAATTGATAGACTTTCGCGCCTTGCGTATCCCGAATGTCCCTACGAGTTGCGCGACAAAATCGCCTGCGCGCAATTTATTACGGCCGTGACTGATAATTTTATCAGGCGAGCGCTTCAGATGGAGGGAATAACCTCTCTGAATCTGGCCGTCGAAAGGGCCAAGGCGCTAAAGATAATTCAGGGGGATGATTTCGAAAGAAACAGAGAGAGTTTTAATAGAAATTTTTCGAAAAAGGAAATTGAAAACGTGCGGGGTAGTGATAAGAGTAAGGAGGGAGGAAAGAGTGAAGGGAGAGAGAAAGGGGGAAAAGGCCCGGAAGGGAATTGGCGTGGCAGCAAGTTTGGCGCCGGCCGGGGGGAGTGCTGGACGTGCGGCAAAACAGGACATTTCCGATCGGAATGCCCCAATGAGGGAAACGCGGTTTAGTTGAGCTTAGCGGGGTAGGCTCAACTTCAATGGAAAATTCCCCGGAAGTTTGCCGTTTTAGGCATTTTAAAATAGACAATAAGGAGGATTTTTGTTATAAAGAACTGTTAAATGGAAAATGTTGTTTTTTTAAGATAGATACGGGCTCCGATGTCTCAATAGTGAATAATAAATTGATTGGAGATAAAGTAAAAAGAATTAAAGTAGAAAATCGTAATCTTAGATATCCAACTAGAGAGAGAGTTCCTTTTGAATCTAAAGTCTTGATGAATGTTCAAATTGGAGAATATTCTGTCGAAGTTTTTATGTTTGCCGCAGAAATGAGTGATGAACGCTTATTGGGAAAAGATTTTCTTGAGAAAGTGAATTTGAAAAATGATTTTAAACCTTTCTTTGTTAATTCTGAATTAAATGAGAAGAGAAGTTTTAATTGTTCTCGTGTCAAAGCTTCTTCCGAGGGAGACTCTTCTATCTTAAAAGAACTTTTTGAAAATAATTCTGGGAGCTTGAATAAGGCTCAGAGAGAAATTTTTGCCGATTTTTTGAATGATTTTCGGGATGTGTTTTCTGAGACTATTGTTGTAGGGAATTGTAATGTTATTGAGCATGTAATAAATGTGAAAGATTCTTCCCCCATAAAACAGGTCCCCCGTCGTATTCCTATTCATTTGAGAGAGAAAGTTAATAAAATAATTGATGATATGAGGAAACAAGGAGTAATTGAGGAGTCGCAAAGTCCCTGGGTCTCGCCTGCAGTTATGGTCAGGAAAAAGGATGGCACAATCAGATTTTGTGTAGATTACAGGAAGCTAAATTTTGTAACTATAAAAGATTCTTATCCTTTACCCAGAATCGACGACATCCTCGACCAGTTATCAGGTAATACTTGGTTTTGTACTTTAGACTTAAAAAGTGGATACTGGCAAATTAAAATTCGTTCCGAGGATAAAGAGAAAACCGCGTTCTCTATCGGAAACGGGTTGTGGCAATTTACCGTCATGCCCTTTGGTCTTTGTAATGCCCCTGCTACTTTTCAACGTCTCATGGAGAAAGTTTTACGAGATTTATTATCAAAAATTTGTTTGGTATACCTTGATGATGTAATTATTTTTGGTAAAAGTTTTTCTGAAATGGTTGAAAACTTGAAGATTGTGCTTTTACGATTAAGAAAAGTAAATTTGAAAATTAATCCTAAGAAGTGTATTCTTTTTGCTAAAAGCGTAAAATATTTGGTCTACATGTAGTCTCGGCAGAGGGCATAGCCACGGATTCCGAAAAAATATCTGCGGTTAGTGACTGGTCGGTTCCGCATACCAGATCACAATTACGGAGTTTCTTAGGATTCTGCTCTTATTATCGTAAATTCATCAAAGGTTTTTCTTCTTTAGCGAAACCCCTTTATTCCCTTACAGGGAATCAAGTTAAATTTATTTGGGGAGAGGAATGTCAAGGAACTTTTGACGAATTAAAGCGGGTTTTATCTTCTCCTCCGGTACTTTCTTTTCCCAGAGGAGAGGGAGAATTTGTTTTAGATACCGATGCTTCGAATATCGGTATTGGCGCGGTTTTGTCGCAAAGACAGGAGGGGGAGGAGAAATTATAGCGTATTTTAGTCGAGTTCTTAATAAGGCTGAGAGAAATTATTGTGTTACTCGCCGAGAACTTTTAGCGGTAGTGGACTCTATAAAATTTTTCCGCCATTACCTTTTAGGACGAAAGTTTTTAATCCGTACAGATCACGTTTTATTTAAGTGGCTCATGTCTTTCAAGGATTTGGAGGGACAGCTAGCTCGTTGGCTGGAAAGACTCCAACAATATGAGTTTGAGATTGCTCATCGGAAAGGCCAATCTCATAAAAATGCTGATGGTTTGTCCAGACGACTATGTGAGAAAATCGGCTGCAAATATTGTTCAAAAATCGAAGAAAAGTCAGCCGAGGAGCAGGAAAAGACGATCGCTCGTTTAATTCTTCAGGGAGAGAATCTGGAAACTTGGCGTCAGGAACAAAAAGAGGACTCAGGAATAGCATTTATCCTTCGGGGTAAGGAAGCTGGAATTCGTCCTCCACGTTCGGAAATCCCTGACAGAGATGTTTCCGCTCAAATCTATTGGTCGTATTGGGACGCGCTGGTTTTAAAAGAGGGAGTCTTATACAAAAAGTGGGAGGCTCCGACTCTAAAAACAAATTTTCTTCAGCTTGTTGTTCCTCGAAGCCGGGTCAGGGAGATTCTTGAGGAAGCCCACGATTCTTCTTCGGGCGGACATTTCGGGATCAACAAGACCTTGGAAAAGATTCGGAAACGTTTTTATTGGGCAACATGTAAGCAGGATGTTGAAGATTGGTGCAGATCTTGCAGGGTCTGTATTTCTAAGAGAGGTCCTTCTGGAAAAGGGAAATCCCCTTTACAAATCTATAATGTTGGGGCACCGTTTGAGAGAATTCAAATGGATGTTCTTGGCCCTCTTCCAACGACCAATTCTGGAAATAGATATCTCCTTGTCATCGTAGACTGCTTCACCAAATGGGTGGAAGCTTTCCCTCTGAAAAATATAAGGGCAAAAACTGTAGCAGAAATCTTCGCCAATCAAGTTGTCTCTAGATATGGAGTTCCCTTGGAAGTGCATACGGACCAGGGGAAGAACTTTAAGTCGAAGTTGTTCGCAGAGTTAATGAATCTTCTTGGAATTAGGAAGACGAGGACTACTGCCTTGCATCCTCAATCGGATGGGCAAGTCGAGCGTCAACACCAGACTATTACTAATTATCTGGCTAAGTACGTTTCCGAAAATCAAAAGGACTGGGATCGGTGGGTACCCATGTTCTTATTAGCTTACAGATCTTCGAAACATGAGACAACTGGCGTTACTCCTGCGGAATTATGTTTTGCTCGAGATCTTAGGTTACCTCTAGATTTGTTACAGGGAGGCCTGCCGGAGCTTCATGGAGGAGAGATGCGAACAGTGGGAAGCTTTGTTAGAACTCTGAAAGGGAAGCTTGAGGAAATCCATTCTAGAGTGAAAAAACGAATGGATGTCAAATCTTCCCGGGTGAAAGCCTGGTATGATTGGGGAGTCAGGCGGATTTTTTTTCAAGCGGGGCAGAAGGTCTGGTTCTACAATCCTCGTAGAACCAAGGGAAAGGCCCCGAAATTGCAAAGCAATTGGGAGAGGCCCTTTTGCATAGTGAAAAAGTTAAGTGATGTGGTGTACTGTATCCAGAAGTCTCCCAAACATAGGAGAAAGGTTGTTCACTCAGATAGGCTGGCACTTTACTCTGAAAGAAAATTAGGGGGATCAAGTAGTTTAGAGCGAAAAGGAGCCCGTATTGTTAATAATTTTTGTTGCAAACAGATTCTGAATAAAATGTTTATGAGAATAAAGTTTTGTAAACTGTTCAGTTTTTTTCTAACTTTTTAAGAGTTTTCTTGTTCTGTGTTACTGCGTGTTGTCTGTTTTCTTTTCCCAGAGGAGACCGACGGTACGCGTATGGAGGTCTACGAACGGGTTCGGGAGGAGTCTCGACCTGCGGCAGAATATCGGCCAGGACATTCGTGAGCATACCGTCTCGAAGAGGACCGCCTGCCCACGGTTTTTGACCCATGGTTTTCCCGTGGGCCATAGGGCAAATGCCGGGCGGGGACTTGGGGAGCCCTGCGGGGCGCAGGGTCCATGGGAAGTTTCCCCCCCCCCTTGTCCAAAGATTTCGAGGAGGAGCGACGGGGCAACTGTCGTAGAAGTGGACGTCGGCTTCGGAAGACCGGAGCTCGAGGACGAGGTGAAGAGGACGGCTCTCCCTGAAGTCGGCATGGGGGAGCCTAGCCAGCTCTCCCCAGGAGGTCGATCACGGGAAGAGGGCGGAGTCCTAGCGTACGGCGAGGGACCAAGAGGAGGCAGTCCGACAACCCGCAGCAGCAGCTCGGGTTAGGACAAGGAGCGCCGGCTTGGTGTCCTGGGAGCCGAGCTCGTCTGGGCGCTGCCCTCCAGATTGTCGGGACGACAATCTAAGAAGAGGGGGGCAGTGTTGCGCCCGTGCCGAGACGCCCGGTAGAAGCCCGGTAGGCAGCCGCGAAGCGCTGCCTGACGACGTGCCTGACGACGCGCTTGGCGACGTGCCGAACAACGTTGTTTACTAACAGTCGCCATTCAGATTATCCGCCGGGCCTTCGAGCCAGACAGACGTATTTCGAGCTATTTCTGTATTCTCTGAGACCACATATTAAACGAGTTCTCTTCCAACTGAGAGTGATTATTCCCGGAAACGGGATTGCGCGCCGCGTTCGCGAGTGAGTGCGTGAGTGAGTGTAGCAAACGCGCGGACGAGCGCAACAATATCTACATATATAAAATACATATGTATTTATATACAATGTATATATCTATTATTTCACGCACCATAATTTTCCAGTCTTTTTGCTAAATTGTGCATTTATTTCTAAGGGAAACTCGTCCAGGCGTGTATTGGCAGAAGTTATTTATTATTTGACTATTTTTTTTTAGACGGCTTGGTTAAAAAAAAATAAGCCAATTTTTTAAAATATGGCGCCGTTTGAAAAAATCTGAAAAAAATTGGGGAGATAGTCTTTTATGTAACATACATTATAAACTTTTTCCAAGGTTTTCCCTCTTAAGGACGTTCACCCGTATATCGATTTTCTATATATTTGCTTCAAATTTGCACCATATGCTATTAATAGTGTTATCTATACACCTTCTCAATTGTAAGAACCGTGTTTGTACCAAAGTTGAGATATTTAATGTCAAAGTTACGAAAAAACACATTAGGTAGAGGTAAAGCGTGTTCTAGAAGGATATTTTAATTTATTGCGGCAGAAATTGTTTATGTATTTTGCTCAAAAACTAATATATGATGCATGATGATGTTAGGAATGACATATTACATAATAGAGATACGTAGCGGTACCATTTATGAGTAATGGCCAGTCTACAATGAGTCGTTAGTCATAATCAAAGCACAGTGTGTCGTAAGTTGGAAGTCATAAGTCGTTAGTCGTAAGAAATTTGCATCTACAATGAATCGTAGCGGATAGTAATGTCGCAATAAGCTATACATACAGTTTGATCGGCATGCACGTCCACGACTCTTATCTCTTCATTGTTTTCCTGTTGTGCAATTCCTCAACAGCTTTTCTCTTTATTTCGTCAAATATTTTTTAATTTAGAGTTTTCAGGATGGGAAAGTTATCCCACAAATCCAGGAAGCGACGTTATTAGCCCCCCAGTGACCGTCTTGTGGGAATTGAAGATAAGTTGGCGCGCTTAATCTCCGTACTATCGCAAAGAGATGTTGGGTTATCTCATTGCGCCTCTCCGTCCCCGCCCGTGTCCTCTCACCCGCCTTCTCAGGATGACCAAGAGTCACGATCCGAGTTATCATCGTGCTCGGATGATGGAGAGGATGTTTCTCATCATACGGATTCCGTCTCTGACAGGAATTTTTTGGCAACGCCTGCGAGACAGGAAGGGCCATTAGATCCGCATATCTCAGTGTTAGGTTCTTAACTAACGTACAACTTGCTTGTGTTTATTACACGTTTATTCGTATCTCATTACAACAACTCTTTACTCTGCGCGCTAACCTCTCTCTCCCGCCTACGTACTGCCAACCTCTAGACTTTATCGCCCCCGAGTATTGGCGGCGCTGCCAACATCTCCCCTGCTAATAAATCTCGTAGTCCCTGTGCCAATCCGGAGGCCTGCGAGTCCGAGTGGGATACCTGCTGCTCTGTGGATCACTCTCTTGCTGCGAGTTAATAGTAGTTGTTGGGACTTCCTCAGCAATCTCAGGAGTTGACACATTCGTAGGGTCTACTTCTATGGACACCGGGTCATTCGGTTGCGTGTTAATTCCCAGGTCAATAAGCAGTTCGAACGGGAGCTCCACCTGGGTACTGGGATTGACGTCATAGTAGCGTGGTCGCAATTGATTTGCATGAGCCTTAAAAGTCCGTAGTCCATATCTGGATTGCGCCACGACTTCATACAGGGCCGTGCCGAACTTCTTAGTGACTTGACCCTCGGCCCAGTAGGATTTATTTCCGGAGTACATGGTTGCCAGCACTAGATCGCCCACTGCAAACTCTCGGAGTTTAGCTCCGTGTTTTGCGTTGTATTGACGCTCCATTTCTTCGTTTCGGAGTATCGTGTCTCTAAGTTTAGGTCGTAACAAATCTAATTCTATAGGTATTTTCCTACCGATAAAAGCCTCTGCTGGGGACTGGTGTCCGGTGAGACTCCTGTTGGGTGTTGCACGATAAGACTGTAGGAATATCTGCAGGGCATCTTCCGCTCGTCCGTCCTCTGAAATCTTTTTGATCGCTCTCTTGAACGTGTCGACGAATCTCTCCGCCTGACCGTTACTATGAGGTTCATAGTATGCCGTAGTCAGGTGTTCGATGCCTCGTTTTCTCAAATATGTTGCAAACTCGTCGGATACGAATTGCGGTCCATTGTCAGAGACAATTAGGTCTGGGTTACCAAACCTTGCGAAGTATTGAGACAGCTGCTCTATGATACTGGAGGATGATGTTGACTTCATGCGAATGATCTCCGGCCACATAGAATATGCGTCCACGATGACCAAGTAGTCCTCGCCTGCTTTTGGTGCTGCTAAATCGATGTGGATGCGCTGCATTGGCTTTGTCGCAATCGGCCAAGATGATAACAAAGTTTTAACGGGTAATTTGGCTGCATGTGCACAGGGTGGGCAGCCTCGAACCGTGTGTTCTATATCTCTGTCGGCCAATAAACGTAGCTACGAGCGAGGCTCTTCATTCGGCTGATGCCTGGATGTGCTGAATGTAATGATTGTAATATCTTCTTGCGATATATGCTTGGGATGACTACCTTTTCTCCTAACATTATACAGCTTTTAACAAGCGACAGGGCTTCGTGGTGTGGCCAGAAATCTTCAATGGCAATATTCTTGATTTGTGATTTCTGCTTTGGCCATCCTTCTCGAATAAACCTTGCTATTTCTCTTAGGACTGGATCTTGGGCTGTTGCTTCGGCGATTTGAGTTGCTGTTACTGGTGTCTTTGCGATCGCTTCTTCGCATATGTGATTAATTTCTAACTCTATCTTTGCAATGACATAATCCTCATTTGTTTTTGGCATCCGTTGCAGTAACCTGGAGAGTACGTCGACGTATCCGAAGTCGTCTGTGTTAACGTGTTTTATTTCGAAGTCATAGGCCATTAGACTTAAAGCCCAGCGTTGAATTCTGTTTGCGACGTGTGCTGGAACTCCTTTGGAGTTATTGCCAAATATATGCACTAGAGGCTTATGGTCTGTACGGAGTTCGAATTTCCTTCCAAAGCAGTATCTGTGATGTTTTGTAATAGCCCACACGATTGCGAGGCCTTCTTTTTCTATTTGACTATAGTTTCTTTCTGCTGGTGATAGAGCTCTGGACGCACAGGCGATGAGTCCTTCGGTGTTATCTGGCATTATGTGTGCTAAATATGCTCCGATTCCTTCGTTGGATGCATCTGCGGCTACAATTAATGGTAGATCTGGATCATAATGGACAAGTTGTAACTCTGATGTTAGTAGCTGTTTAAACTTGCAAAATGCTTCTTGGCATTTTGGTGTCCAACGAAATTCTACGCCATTTTTTAGTAAAGCGTCCATTGGGGCCCTCAGTCTACGCATATCCTTTATAAACTTGCTGTGATAGTTAATAGCTCCTAATAGTGATCTTAGCTGCGGTACTGTGGTGGGTGCTTGCATATCATGGATTGCTTTGACCTTCGCAGGATCTGGTTTGATTCCTGTGCCGTCTATTATATTTCCTAAGTATAATAGTTGATTTTTATAGAATTCGCATTTAGATAGTTTTACTCGAAATCCAAGATTTTGTAATCGAGATAGTACCTTCCTCATGATGTTGTCGTGTCCTTCTTTGGTTTCGTGATAAATAATAAAGTCGTCTATGAATATATCTGCTCCTTCTATATCTCCAAAAACTTGTTCCATGTTTTTCTGGAAGAGTCCCGGTGCTGACTTACTCCCGGGTGCTAGGCGGTTGAATTGAAATAAACCTTTATGGGTGTTGATTGTTAATAGTTTGCGATATTCTGGGTGTACCTCTACGTTCAGGAATGCATCTGAGATGTCAATTTTTGAGATATATTTGCATTTCCGTACCTTTGCGTAAATGTCTTCTGACAGTGGTAGTGGGTGCTGACACGGCTCTAGTTGTTCGTTGAGGCCTGTGCTGTAGTCTCCGCAGATTCGTATGCTGCCGTTTTTCCTGCAGGTTACGACTATAGGTGCTGCCCATTCTGAAAAATCAATAGGTGTGATTATTTGGGCATCGACTAATCTTTGTATCTCGCTTTCGATTAACCCCATGGAGGCGAAAGGTACAGATCTCTTTGGACGGAATACTGGTTTGGCATTAGGTTTCAACGTAAGTTTAGGTTGAAAAGCGGTAACACACCCAGGGGTGTCGCTGAACAGTTTTGGGAACTCTCTGATAAGCTGTGCTGCAAATGCTGATGGATCCACTTTGGTTATTGCGCATATGGAGTTTAGGGGTACTTCAAATAGGCCGAGTTTTTCCATAAAATCAATTCCTAACTCATTCAGTTTGGGGTTGGAGAACACCTGAATTGTGCCAGTGTGCAACTTATCCTTGAATTGGACCCTGGCGTCGAATTCGCCGATGAAATGCATAGCATGGGCAGTAGCACTGCCTGCCGATATTGTAGATGGTCTTAGTGGCTGCGGGTTCAGCTTTTTATACAGCGCCTGTGATATGATGGTAACGTCGGAGCCAGAATCCAACTGAACGATCACCGGTACTTCATTGACTTGTATCTCGATGTACTTGCGCGAGGCGTCGAGTTGACTTGATGTCGCTTGACATACAACAAAGTTTGATGTGTGCTCCTGTTTTGCATTTGTTTGCTTATTTTTAGCTTTTTGTCCAGGCATGACACAAAATCCCTCTGCATGCCCTATTTTACTGCATGTTTCACAACGGTGATTCTTGAAAGGACATTCAGATTTATAATGGAGTTGTCCGCAACCCCAACATGGTGAGCTTGGCTTCTTCTTTAAGTGTGAGTCCTTGGGTTTGTTAGTACTTCCGACTTGTGTCCTTATTGCGGCCACCTCTGCTGTCTGCAACATTGCGGAATCTTTTTTGATAGTGAGGAATCGTTTAGCCTCTGATACCAGGAGTTCTACTGAAAGTGTGTTGCTCTTCTCAGGGTCCTCTAGTAGAGTTAATAGTCGCATGCGAATTTCATTTTCAGCTTGCGGTTTTAGTCCAATTGCAAATATCAGTGATTTGAATTGATTTGGAGTTATTGAGGAGACCTGAAATTCTTCACACAAGCGATTAACCCTAGCTCCGTACGTCACGAAATCTTCTTCAGATGATTTTTCTATGTTCAGACATTTATATCTTTTGCTGAATAAAGACTCGGCTTCGCCGAAAATGGTCTCGAGTTTTTGTACTGTTTCTACAAATGATAAAGTGTTGGGCACTCTTGGCAAAATAATGCTAGCATACTTGTCGTAAGCTTCTTGACTAAGCTTTTGTAACAGTAAACGTACCTTGGATGCATCTTCTAGGTTACGTCCGTCCTTTGTAAATACGTCTTCGTGTTTTTTGTACGATTTTGCAAATGAGGAAGAAGGTTCCGGTTTGAAGACGTCAATACTGCGGCTGAGTGTGTCTTGTACTACCTCTGGCGGGTTAGCTGCTTGACCCTTGCCGACGTGTCTCATGGTCTCTGCGAGTGCATCGATTTGCTTTTGCATGTGCCTGTTGTTGCTGCATCTGCGCCATGAGATGTCCGTTACTCGCGCCGAGAAAAAGGTCGCGATCGTGTATTACTACGCGCGTGAGACGGAAGTCGCGCGGAGAATCATGGAAAGTTCCCTAGCGCGGTGATCAGAAATGGCGCGCAATACAAAATAAGCGCGTAAGCGCGCACATCAGGGTTAAAAAATAATTCTATTGTCAAGAGAGATGACTTTAACTGCAAAGAACAAGATCAAGTAGGCATTGCCCTGTGCGCCTTAGGTGAGGCTATTTCTGATTTTCTCAAACCGGACATTCAACATACTTTGGTTCCTAAAGCTCGTTTGGCCGTTGCGAAGGTTAATGAGGGAGCTAAGATTTTAGCAGATCTTTTTTATCGCCTGTCTTTATCTAGAAGGGCACAAATTGAACCTGCTCTTAACCTCCTCGCTAAGACCACAGAAGATGCCATCCCTGCGGATAACCTTCTATTTGATTCAACTTTTGGAGAAGAGATGAAGAAGGCAACTACTTTGAAGAAATCTTCGAAGGATATTGTGAAAACGCTATTGGCAGTGTCTAGGAAGGTGCAGCAGCCTATTGAACAACCGTCGCAGGCAGTTCATTCTAAGTCGGTAAACTCCCGCGCCCCTGCAATGAATGCGAGATCAACGGCGACAAGGAGAGCAGGGACGTCGACCAGCAGTCGCCAATCATCGTACCACTCCAGATCTCACTCGAGAAGACGTTAGAGCCCGAGCAGGTAAATGTTTCTGGCAGGCTGTCTCTTTTCCTTCACCGCTGGAAGGAGATTACTTCGGACCCTGTTATCCTACAGGCCATTTCTGGGTACAGACTTCCTTTTAGACAGCATCCACCTCGTCAAGTTACTGAGCCTCCTGTTTATTTGTAAAAGTTTGAAGAACAAATATGTAATCAAGAGATTACCAGGCTTATTAACATTGGAGCTATTGAACCCGTATCTGATTGTGAGGATCAATTTCCGTCCTCGTTTTTTGTAATTAAAAAATCGTCGGGAGGTTGGAGATTTATTTTGAATCTGAAACGCCTCAATGAATATATCTTTGCTCCTTATTTTAAGTTGGACGATAGGAAGACGATTATACGTCTTCTCTCTCCCGACGATTTTCTTGCTTCTATTGATTTTCAAGACGCCTACTTGCTTCTATCAATCCATCAGAAGGACAGGATATTCTTACGTTTCAGTTTTCAGGGCCATCTTTTCAAATTTAAGGTCCTGCCTTTTGGACTTGCATCAACCCCTTATATCTTTACAAAGATTATGAAACCAGTACTCTGCTTTCTTAGAGAAATGGGTTTTCTTTCAGTCGTTTATTTGGACAACTTTCTTCTCATTGCTTTGTTATATCTTCAATGTTTGAAGAATGTTTCTGCAACTGTGAGCCTCTTATCCTCTTTAGGTTTTATAGTAAACAAGCGTAAGAGTGAGCTTATTCCAGCCAAATCTCGTCGCTTTTTAGGCTTTATTTTTAATACTGAGCACTTCTCTGTTTCGATTCCTTCGGACAAAAGAAAGAAACTTCTTAAATTAACTCTTTTTTTTAGATACAAAATCTTCCAGAATCCGGTGTTTTGCAAGCTTTATTGGCTCTCTAAACCTCTGTTTGTCCAGCTGTACAGTATGAAATGTTACATACTAAGATCCTGGAAAGGGTAAAGTTTCTAGCTCTTACTGCGGCAGAGGATAACTTTGTAGCTCAGATGTCTCTTCCAGTTTCGATTAGAGAAGACCTTTTGTGGTGGAGAGCAGTGTTTGCAGATGATTCACAACGTAACTTTATTAGATCATGTTTTTTCAAACTTGACATTTTTACTGATGCTTCCTTGACAGGATTGGGTGCCGTTTGTGGCAAGTCGCAAACTCATGGTTTTTGGTCGCCAGAAGACAAACTAAATCATATTAATTATTTAGAGCTTTTAGATACTTTTCACGCCCTAAAGTGATTCGCTTCTCATTTAGAGAAATGCGATATTCTATTAAGAGTTGACAATTCCACTGCTCTTTCGTATATTAACCGCATGGGTTCCATTAAATTTTCCCATTTATCTGATCTTGCCCGAAGAATTTAGTGTCGGTGCGCGTCGCGGGATCTATTTGTTTATGCTTCATACATTTCCTCCGCTCTGAATATTGAAGCGGACGCTGAATCACGTGTCGTTTCAGAAGATACTGAGTGGACTCTTGAGCAGAGCTACTTTGAGAATATTAATGCTCATTTTGGACCTTTTGATATTAACTTATTTGCCGCGTCAATTAATACAAAATGCCCTCTCTGTCTCTTGGCTTCCAGATCCTCTGGCACACGTAGTCGATGCTTTTTCTCTTGATTGGAGTAGTTTTTATTTCTATGCCTTCCCTCCTTTTATCTTAATTCTTAAAGTTTTACAAAAAATTATCACTGATAAAGCAGAGGGAGTTGTAGTCGTCCCTTGCTGCCCGACCCAACCTTGGTTTCCCCTGTTTAATCAATTTATCGTCGACCGACCGATTCGTTTTGAGCCTAACATTATTATGCTCTCTTCTCCTTTCAGAGATGTCCACCCAGCTTGGAACAAGATTTCCCTGGTAGTCGCGAAATTATCCGCCAAGCTTTCTTAATCAAGGGAACACCGGCATCAGCGATGGATGCAACGCTCGCATCTGTTACAGACTCTACATTAGCTCAATATTCTAAACCTATTAAGCTGTGGTGCTATTTTTGTAAGCAGGCTCATATCAGTTGTTTTTCTCCTCCGGTTTCGATGTTTTACAATTTTTATCTTCTCCTCTGCCTAATATTAGCTCGTATTCTACTCTAAATACTTATCGCTTGGCCATCACTCTTCTTTCCTCAGATGAGATAGGCTCTCACCCGCTAGTATAACGTCTTTTCAAAGGGGTTGCGGCATTAAAATTACAACGCTTACGTTATGATTTTATTTGGGATCCATCCCTGGTCATTGCTCATTTAGCAACCTTGTATCCCTATGATGATCTTTCACTCGATCTTATCTGGAAAATTAGTAACTCTTTTTGCTCTTACGACTTCTCAGAGAATGCAAACTCTGGCAGCCATTCGACTTTCTAACATTTTCATCTCGGATTATTTAATTATAAAGATTCCGGCTAGGCTTAAGACCTCTGGGATTGGCAGATTCCAGCCTTTACTTACATTTAAGCCTTTCTTGGATAAACCAGAACTATGTATTTTTACTTTGACCAAGTTTTATCTTAAGGTTACTCATGAATTCCGACACAAGGATTGTGTTTCTTTTTTCATTTCTTTTTGTTCTCCTTATAGTTCCGTGTCTTCCCAGTATTGAGGCAGATAGTTTATCGCGTAGTGAGGATAAGAGCCGCGAGGAAAGGGTTGCGCCACCGTCCGGGCAGCATAAGCGAGAAGCTAAGAGTTGAGCACTCGATCGTTCGGGTACCTTCGACAGAGCTCGGGTCTCTAGCGAGAACGCCGGGAAGCGTGTGTGCTCCCTTACTGTTAACCATCGACTCTCGTTCGTGATAGACGCGTTGCTTCTCTGGTATTAATTGAAATAAAGAAAACTTAAATACATATTGTTTATTTCTAGCTCTCCGATCCTTCTCTCACATAAGCAAAAGACAAGCTCTAATACCTAGACTTTAGGTTGTTAAGTCAAAACAGAACTGGAAGCAGATGGTATCAATATTTCTATTTTTTCGTCTCATTCTACTCGTCACGCTTCGACATCTCTTGCGGCCAGCAAGGGTGTAAGTTTAGAAAAGATTCGTCAAACTGCTGGTTGGAGCAGATCCTCTCAGGTCTTTGCTCGTTTTCATAATCGACCAATAATTAACGATCCGTCTTTTCAGTCTACTATCCTTAATATTTCCTAATTTTAAGATTTTTCTGTAAACTTAAATATTGTTCTCTTTTCTGTATCCTTGATTATTGTTCACAACAGTTCGAATAAAGGTTTATTAATAACTGTTATTCTCAACAAATCTGAGCTTTAAACATCTACATTATATCCATCCGGACGAGACGTTGCATAATTGAAGAATTGAATGAACTTACCGTGAAGTTCGATTACAATTATGCTGTCTCGTCCGGATGGACAATCCTACCCTCCCTTTCCCTTTATTCAGATTTGATAGCTTTAAAAGTATGAAGAGTCGTGGACGTGCATGCTCGGCTGAGGGCGAGCGTGATAGCATTGCTTTGATTTTGCAATGCTTTAAAATTGCTTGTTGAGGATAGCGCAGCGGAACGCTACTACATTATATTCATCCGAACAAAACAGCATAATTATAATCGAACTTCACGGTAAGTTCGTTCAATTCTTTAATTTTCATTACTAGAACTCTTTGGAAAATGTTAGAATACGTTCAGAACTACGGGATAATTATAATAGAACTTACAAAACTGTCGAAAATCGGCCAGCGCCTCACCCATATACTCGTAAATATGACTTTCTCGGAAGAAAAAATTATTTAAAAAATAATCACATAATTTCTATCACGATAACTCTTTGGAAAATGTTAGAAAACGTTCAGAACCACAGGATAATTGTAATATAACTCACAGAACTGACAAAAATCGGCCAGAGCCTCACCCATATAGCCGTAAATGCGGCTTTCTCGGGAGAAAAAATTATTTAAAACATAATCACATAATTTTTATCACTGGAACTCTTTGGAAAATGTTAGAATACGTTCAGGACTACGGAATAATATAACTTACAGAACTGTCGAAAATTGGCCAGTGCCTCACTTATATATCCGTAAATGCAGCTTTTTCGGGAGAAAAAATTATTTAAAAAATAATCACATATTTTTTATCACTAGAACTCTTTGGAAAATGTTACAACACGTTCAGAACTACAGAATAATTATAATAGAACTCACAGAACTGTCGAAAATCGGCCAGAGCCTCATCCATATAGCCGTAAATGCAGCTTTCTCGGTAGAAAAAATTATTTAAAAAATAATCACATAATTTTTATCACTAGAACTCTTCGGAAAACGTTAGGACACGTTCAGAACTACGGGAAAATTATAATAGAGCTCACAGAACTGTCAAAAATCGTCGAAAAGTTGTTTCTTAAATGTTAAAAACGGCGATAACTTGAAAAATGATTGTTTCACAGGGGAAGTTAATTGACTTTCTTGTAGAACTCGGGGAACACTACGCAGAACTCTTATCATATTGGCTATAACGAGTAAAAAAATTTTTTTAAATAAAAATTTATTCTTATGTGTTAAATATGGTTTTTATTTTAAAAATAGTTGCATTACTGGAAAGTGATTAAAATTTCTTGCAAAACCATGTTAAAAAGTCGCAAAAATACAATCCGGTCGGAACTGTTACGTTTCTTAGATAGGTGTTACAGTTTGGGCACTGGATTTTCAGAAATCGATTTTTTGCTTCTAATTGCTAGAACTATTGATATATTTGATACAAAACTGTAGAACTATTGTAAAACAAACTCCGAAGAAATAATTGATTTTCATGATTTGGTGCGCTACGTGAACTTAGCGTACCATATTTTCAAATTCGATTTTTTTGTATTTAATCATCGGAACTATTTAAAATGCTTACGTGGAACTCTATAACTATTCAAAAGAAAATCAGAACTCTAAAAGAACTTTTAGATTTTTTGGTATGGTGTGCCAAGTTCACAGGACCAGTATTGTTGTTTAGCGATCGCGGGAATGTAAAGTGTTACATAAGTTCTTGTGCACGAAGACACGCGGTCAAAAATTAGGAGATGGCAGACACGTGCTGAGCAATTTTTTAATATAAAAGTTACAAGGCAGAGAGAATTATGCCTCTTGGAAATTTGCAATGCAAGCTTTTCTGGAGTGCGAAGAGTTGTGGGGATGCATTTAAGGAATCCCGCAATGCACATAAAATGCAAAGAACATGGCCGAAGCTAAGGCGAAAATTATCTTATCTGTCGAGAAACACAATTACAGCCACGTAAAAAGCGCGTCTACTCCGAAAGAGGCGTGGGAAAACCTTCAGAGGGCTTTCGAAGACAAGGGCCTTACACGTAAGGTAGGATTGCTTAGATCCTTAACGTCGACCAAATTGGAGGACTGCAAGTTAGTAGAAAGTTATGTGAATAAAATAATCGAGACTTTACATAAATTAAATGAGATTGGTTTTGAAGTACAAGATGAAATGATTGGAGCACTCCTACTATCGGGATTACCCGACAAATATCAGCCCATGATAATGGATCTATAGAGTTCGGGAATACGAATTACATCGAACGCAGTAAAAGTAAAATTACTTCAAGAAATCCATGTGACCGACGAAACTAAAGAAGAGGAAGCCGCTTTTTACTCGAGATCCAAGAGAGCGAGTAAGAAAGAGACAACGAGGATTTGTCGCTGTTTCATTTGCGGAAAACCTGGTCACTTGGCAGATAAGTGCAGATTGAAAACTACCGACAAAACTGCAAAAAAAGACGAATTAAAAGTCAAATGCAATTGTTAAGGCTTTTATGTCCAGAACGTCGGGAGAAAAACTTGATTCATCAATCTGGTACTTAGATTCATGCGCATCGTCCCACATGACTGGAAGCAAGGATCTTTTAGAAGATTCTAAGGAGTGCGAATCTATGGTTAAAGTGGCTGACAATAAAAAACTCAAGGCGAAAGCTATCGGTACCGTTACTATCAATGTGCGGGAAGACGGAAAGACTGAAAATATCAGCATACAGGATGTGCTGTATGTGCCCAACCTGGCGGCAAATCTATTATCAGTAAGCAAGATTACCGCAAAGGGATATCGAATCTAATTCAAGGAGGAAGAATGTATTATCACGGATTCGAGTAGAATCGTGACGGCACGAGGGTACCTACAGGACGGTATATACAGACTCTCGACGGTCGAGAGAAAGACGAATAAAGGGCAATGGCTACGATGGTTACAGAAAAACGACTCTGGCATCGCAGGATGGGGCATTTGAATCGTCACAGTAGGTTGATGCTGAAATCCAAACATGCTACCTGGCTGGATGACCTCCAAATCGATGAAAATCCATGCGAGGCGTGCGTATACGGAAAACAAAGCCGACTACCGTTCGTGAGTACTGGTACGTGCGAACGAATTATTGAGTATAATACATTCCGATTTATGCGGACCCATGTCTGTAGATTCGATAGGCGGCGTTAAATATTTTCTAACTTTTGTAGATGATTATTCGCGTAAAATATTTGTATTTTTTATTAAATATAAAAGCGAAGTAACTGAGAAATTCATTGCGTTTAAATCTATGATCGAAAATCAAACCTGCAAGAAAATTCAAATATTGCGAACCAATAACGGGAAAGAGTATATAAATCGAGAATTAAACTCAGTATTAATGAAAAGCGTAATTAGGCATCAAACGTCAGTAGCGTATAACCCGCAGCAAAATGGGCTTGCGGAAAGAACAAATAGAACGATTGTAGAACGGGCAAAAACTATGTTATTAGGTGCAGGTCTCTCCAAGCGGTTTGGGCAGAAACAACATCGACTGCTGCGTATTTCATAAACCGATCACCATCAAAGGCGTTACAAGGAAAAACACCGGAAGAGATGTCGACGGAGAAAGGCCTGACCTACGCCATTTAAGAGTCTTCGGATGCACAGCAATGACCTTAATTCCCCAGGAGAAGAGAGATAAATGGGATGCTAACCAGGAAAATGATATTTGTCGGATATGCTGAGGACACGAAAGGCTATCAACTAATGGATTTTAATAACCACAAGGTAATTTTCAGTCATGATGTAATATTCATTAAAAATAAATTTCTAGGCAAAATAAAGCAAGAGAAAAGGTCAGAATCCCTGATCACATTCCAACAGGAAGAGAATGAGTGAGAGAAGGAACCGAATCAGATAGAAGATGCTCAAGAATTTCACGATTGTACTACCAATGATGTCGATGATGAAATCCATGAAATTCTTGAAGATTCCAAGCAACCAGGCAGCCTGAGAATTTTTTCCACCATTGATAATGAGACTGTACCGAGACGATTAAATAGATTATCAAAGCCCGTGGCAAGAGATGGATATGTGTCGTACCTGACGACTGAGGAAATAGAAAAAGATCCTGAGACTGTTGCAGAGGCATTGCAAAGTCGACACAAACAGAAATTGATAGAGGCCATAAACCGTGAGTACAAATCCTTGATTAACCCTTAAATGCCACACCTCTGAAAAATCTCATAAATGACACATGGGGTGTAAAAAACCCTAGCATAAAAATGTCTTCTACTCATTGATTTTTTGATATTTAATTCTGAAAATTATTTTCAATGTTGTTCAAGGCTTAGAAAAGAGAATAAAATGCTTATATTGTTAAAATTTCAATTTCAACATAGTATAAAAAATTAAGATCGCCAAAAAGGGTTAAAATATTGGTTTTTATAAAGAAATGAGTCGTAAATCTGTAATTTTTAATATTTTTACCTAAAAATTTAGCAGAGTACTCTTGAGATAGTGTATTTTAAGGAAAAAGAAACACCGATATTGAATTGTTAAAAAAAGGTATTTATTTTGCAATGTAAAGTGTGATTTTTTTTCATACAAAAGCACATCATAAATAACGCTGCAGGCATACATGTTTTTTATAAATTTTATTAAAAAATGTATTACTAAGTATAAGATATGATTAAAAAGTGGAAAAGTCCAAAAAGATTCATAAAATTATAAATCTGAACCTGCACAATCAATGCAAACATATGCGCGGTGCAAGTCACACATCGGCCTAAGACAAGAAGGACACTGCATTTTTGTTTTGCGATCTTTCGAACGCTTGCATAATAAGCACCGGTGTTAAATTATTAACACCGTACACAACCATACTTACCTCCAAAAATGATAAAAAACCAGGAAAAACCGACAAAAAATTTTTCACCACTGAAATAGAAAGTACGTTAATGACACACTGGGGTGCTGCGAACCCCACCCCTACTTTGAACCTCTCTAAACAGCTGCTGTCAGTAAACTGAGTACTGCTAAGTGTACAAACGGGTAGTTCAATCACTCAACTATCATCAGAGGGAACCATGAGCTCCATTTTTGGCGGGAACATTTGAAAATATATAATTGAAAATGGTCTGGGGTGTGCGACACCCCATGTGGCATTTAAGGGTTAAAAATAATACGTGGGAAGTTGTGGACGCCCCGCAAGATGTAAAAATATTAGGAACGAGATAGGTATTTAAGAAAAAACTTACAGACGACGGAAAGGAAAATTACAAGGCCAGATTAGTTATTCAAGGTTTCAAGCAAACAAAGGGAATCGACTACTATGAAACTTTTTGGCCGGTTATTAGGTATAATTATATTAGATATTTGTTGTCGCTCGCTGCTCAAAAGAATTTGAATATTACGCATTTAGACGTAAAAACGGCCTACTTAAATGGGGAGTTAGAAGAAGACATCTATATAAATCCGCCTGAGATGTTTGCCAAAAATAATGCAGGAAAAGTTTGAAAATTAAAATATCCAGTATATGGTTTCAAACAGAGCGGACGTGAGTGGAATAAGAAACTAGATTCTAAACTCAATGGTCTTGCACTGCAAAGATTGGACTCAGAGCCATATGTATACATAAGCAGAAAGGGTAAACGCGTAATAATCGTTGCAGTTTGACCTTCTAAACTTTTGGGGAAATGAAGAAGACGAAAGGAAAATTAAAGAAGTACTATACAGAAATCGTTTTTAATGCGTGATCTCGGACAAATACGTGAATTCTTAGGAATGAAAATCAAAATAAACAAAGAAAAAAGGGAAATTGCTGCGCATCAAAAAGCCTACATTACTCGAATACTTGAAAAATTCCGAATAATCGATTTCAAGCCAATCAAGACACCTATGGATCCGAATAAAAAGCTGACAGTGGAAGTAGCGATGCCGGAATCTTCAGATGACGAAGAAGAAAAATGTCCTTACGTCCAAGCGGTCGGTAGTTTATTGTATTTAAGTCAAATATCGCGGCCCGACATTGCCTACTCCGTGAACGTTGTAAGTAGTTTTTGTAAAAATCCGAAGCAAACGCACTGGCAAGCCGTGAAACAAATTTTAAGATATTTGAAAGGTAGTGGAGAACGGGGCTAAACCGTCAACTGGGTAAATCCGTCAAATCAAATATCTCGGAACCTGTATATTGTGCGAACTCGCTATTAACATTGTAAACGCTGCTTATAGTACCCATGTGACCAACGGAGTTTCGGCAGGTTACCTGCCGTCTTATGATTTTTACGTGTTTTCGGAAGGTGAAAGTGAAATTTTCTGCGCGAGGAAATTTTGTAATATCTGCAATAATATTTGCTCTCCAAATCTCCAAGTACGTGATTATAAAGAGTAATGCATGCTGAACACGAATCCAGTGTAGTTTTTTCATTATCGTTGATGTGTAATATTTCGTGGACGATCAAACCTGAAACTTGTGTTTGGGGCTAATCCGTCAGTAAGCACCCGGGGCAAGTCCGGCAGTCTCGTCACTGTGGCGCGCCGGGCGCACGACTTCAGCTCACGGCGAATTTAGGTTAGGTTTCCCTCGAGCGTGATTCTGTCTTCCCTTGCACGTGCGTTACTTTGTATACATAGGGAAATGGTACACACGTATCGTCGCAAAACGACTCCCGTCGACAAGGAGAAACTCAAGAAGGCAGTTCTTGCGGTGAAAAAAGATAAAATGAGCGCTTACGCAGCCGCAATACAATTTGATGTCCGGAGAACCACGTTAAACAACTGGTTGAAAAAGAACAACGATTAACAATTATTAACAATTATTATTAACAATTATATTAACAATTATTATTAACAATTATTAACAATTATTAACAATTATTAACAATTATTATTATTATTTATTATTAACAATTAACAATTATTATTATTATTTATTATTAACAATTAACAATTATTATTAACAATTATTAACAATTATTATTATTATTTATTATTAACAATTATTAACAATTATTTTTTAATGTTTTGCATAAAAATTTTAAACAATAAATTTTTACATTTTTTTCTTAAAAAACAATTATTAAAATGTATCCTATTATTTTTCAGGATCAGCTATACGTATTAGTATTGAAAATGCAGTGTGACGGATTTGCCCCGGAGGGGTGACGGTTCTACCCCGGCATTTTTGAGATTTCAATTTTTCCACCGTTGTCGTTTTTGCTCTATACCGGTTAAACAAAGCGACGTAGACAAAAATTTTTAATATAAATTTTGTAGCTAAAGGTTCACTCTTTACAATGATATACCACATTTAACTGAAATTATTTATTTTGTTGTTAAAAATCGGCACCAAAAAAACCGACGGTTTAGCCCCGGTCTCCCCTACTATTATTCTGAAATAAATATTCAAAGGAACAGAAAACGCCGATATTGTAGGTTTTAGCAATGCAGATTAGGCAAACAATACCGAGAATCGTGAATCGTTCACAGGAAGTGTATTTCTGTCCTCGGGAGCATCCGTTGCGTGGACAAGTAAAAGGCAATTAACAGTCGCGCTATTAACAGTTGAAGCCGAATACGTAGCTCTTTCTTATACTTGCCAGGAAGCGATTTGATTTCGCGAATTCCTTAAGAAAATAGCTGGAACGCGTAAAGGAAAAACTGTTAATATTTTTTGTGACAATAACGGAGCAATTTGCATTTCAAAGAATAGCATAACTAGTTGTAGAACTAAACACTGATATCAAATATCATTATATTCGTGAGAAGATTGAAAACAAAATAATCAACGTAGAGTATTTACAAACGAATGAAATGATCGCTGATATCTTCACAAAGGCTCTCGCGGCCCCTGGTCATTGGAATTTGTTAAACAAGTTAGGTTTGCGTGAGATATAGTGAAAGGCGAAATAATGTCTTATTTTCCATTTCTTTATTTTGAGTTAATTTCGATTTAAAATGAATTATGTTTCATGGAGGCGTGTTGGATAACATGTGTGGAACAAACTTTCTTTAAATCAGCACGCCTTGCGATATCTGTTTATCACCGCGTAGATCTATCGATAAATGACACTCAATATAAATACACATATACATATATAATAGTCTATGCCGGAGCGAGGCTCTTCACTTGTATTCTAATAAAGTACTCGGAGTATTCTCCACGTGTCTGCTCCGTCTTTATCGTGAGAATCCTAACAAATTAATTGTAGTTAAACAACCACTAAACCAAAAACCATTAATGATTTAAACAGAGACATATTATTTCATACCATTTATTAATTTCTTCCTTAAAGGGATTATTTTGTACACGTTTCCCCTACATACGCAATGCTGTCCAAAAGTTTTAGGACTGAATTTTTTACCGCTTTCCTTGTAATGCTATGTACCAAAACGCAGTAGAACTACGTAGTAGATTAAGATCAGACGTTTCGAACAATCTTCATTAGTTAGCTTCTGTCACAACCGTGAGATGGATGTGAAGGAAGAGCAACGGGCCACCGGAAAATGTTTAAACGACTCAAAGAGGCAATTCCGTAAGACTTTTGAAACAACTCGACAGTTTTTAAAGCCGACAAATCAGGTTTGCAACAAAATTTTATCGCCACACTTTGCTCTTCTTTTACATCCATCTCACGGTTTTGACAGAGACTAACTAATAAAGATTGTTTGAAACGTCTGGTCTTAATCACTACTGAAGTCACACTAACGCCCATTGGCACATGTGTCGAGGAAGGTTTCTACTACGTAGTTCTACTACGTTCTGGTACATGGCATCAATAGAAAAACGGTAAAACGGTAAAAAATTCAGTCCTAAAACTTTTGGACCGCACCGTGTACATATGATTATGAGCAATTTTTTTATCATTGTCTCAAATTTCACTCATTTGTAAAAAAAAAACAATGCAAAAATTATTCTTTTAATTATTTTTTAATTCTTCTTTTTTTATTTTTTTTGTATATACAAACAAAGATTATACAAGGGAAAGAAAACGTACATGGACATATTATAAAAATTTTTTTTCCCAGGATGTTAATATTACAAATATGAACACATTGTCACATGACGAGGGCTTAGGTAAACGTGGTACCTACTAATAGTTGTAACTCAAAATAGACACATGATAATTGCATTCATAGGAATATATACACATAATATTTGCAATATTAATAATAATATATGTAAAGTGATAGGTATAACATTAAATTATTTTATGTTAGTTATCTTATTTTTATTGTTTCCTTTTCTTAATACGATCCACATGTGTAATAATGTATTTATATATTCTAAAATAATTCATATACAGGGCGTCTGATAATAAGTAGAACACTCATTGTGAGCAGGATAGAGAGGGTTAAACTGAATAGAAAAGTCCTTTACCGTTTTGCGATTTTCGCAATAATAAGAAATTAATTAATAAATATCCGCGAATCAGCGTGCGAGAGAGAGAAAGAGCGCTCTGTAAACAACAAAACAAACACTTTAGTTATAAAGGAAAGCGAGCAAAGAGAGTGAGAGAGAGAGGGGGAGAAGAAAAGAGGGAGGAGAGAGAGAGAGTGAGAAGGGGGGATACAATAGAAAGTGGATAAGTTAGCAGTTTTTACGTTTCTTTTTTTACATTAGTTTAAAAGAAAACTTTGAATATTTTTTCGCATATATAATAGAACATACCGTGCAACATTGTTGCATGCAGCGTTTAACGATTTAATAATATAAAAATGCTTTCGTTTGCTATTGTGTCTGACACTTACCTAATAACATATTGCATGTAGGAAGAAACATGACTAGCTTGGAATCACATTATCCTATCGATTAGATCGTGCACGAGAAAAAATAGCCAGGATTTATCGCCTCAAAACAAATTCTTGCTTGTCATGGACAAAGATCTCGTATAATATGATACTAGCGATTTACCTAAGATCATACACACAAAGTCTGCAGATTCGCAAATTTTTGCTATAAGAATGCGCGTGCAAACGCATGAACTCCGGGATTCCGTTGCACGTGCGAGTGCGTGCCGAAGAGAGATAAGGGAAGTGTTGTTTTTTTATGAAGGATAAGCATCAGCCGCAGTCAATCGTCAACGACAATTACCTGTCAACGATCTGATGAGTATGAATGGGCGGGTGCAAGCGTATAAAAACGCAACTTAACGTACTCACACTCGTCATGACCCAGTCGCATTCCATTCCGCAGTTCGTGCTCCAACTTAAAAATGTGAATTCGATGAATTCGCCGGTAAATTCCACGATAAATTTCAACAATGCAGTAAGCGATGATTTTCGTAAAGTCAGTTTTGCGCAAAAAAAACGGTGACCTTCTCATGAAAGACTTTTTCGTAACTTTGCTTCTTGCTGAGTATGAAAAGGTGATATTTATATTCCACCTGCAATTTATTTTTTTTTCTATCACGTACCATATATACGTTAAATCCTGTTTTAAGTATTGTGTTGAAAGCTGGTTGAAAAGTTGTGAATTTAGTTATCATATCGTAGGAATTCATCAAATGCAACTTGTGAATTATTTTGCGAGCGCGCCAGCAAATATCAACGGAACCGTCTCCATGCCTAGGAAAACACATATGCGATGGAATAATTTCAATAAACAAAAAATGGCGAATAGAATGAAGAGTAAGATAACGCATGTTACTTTTGCTACTTCTAAATAATCTTAATTCTTAAATATGTAAATATTTATATTTTGTTTCTTCTATACATAATTGGGATTATTTAAAAAACTCAGAAAACTTTTGATATAAAAAAAAAAATAAAAAGAAAATTAAGCGTTGAGATATAAATTACACATTTATGTTTCTAAGAATACAATTATTTTTACAAAAATATAAATACATCAAAGTTTTTCTTCAGACTTGTTAGATATATGTAAAAGAATAAAATAATAATTTCTTAAAAAATGATAAGTGCTGTGCAATTTGTGTACAAAATAAAATTCAACATCACGATTTGCAAAATTTTAACGATTTTGCCGTAAAGAAACCCAGTGCATTGAATTTCCTTTAATACCATGTGCTCTACTTAAAGCCGATTTGTGCGAATCGATAACATGGAATAATACGGTGTAATCTAAAATGTGTGTAGACAAGCCCATAAACATGGACAAATACAACGTGAATTCCGATGAAGCAAATAGGTCAGTAAACAGCGATCTATACCAAGCGGTGTTCCCGATCTATCATCTCAGCAAACTAACCGGTGTATTTCCAATGAGATTTGTCGGACAAATATCTGGTAGATATCAAGGCCGATTGAGTGTCACCGATAGCGTTTACAGGTAACAACAAAAATGATAACATAAAATTCTATTCATTCAGATAGGATCAAATTAACGCTTTTAAATAGAGTTGTGCCATAAATAAGATTATTATATGTCTATATAGATTGTTTACGTTATATTTAAAGTTATACGTACCTATCTTTGTAAAAAATGATCGCAGAGCGATGTTTAAAAAAACGTTTTAAAGCTTAAACTCTCAGCTTTCGAATGCTTTAATTAAGGCTCGTTTTTCTGCGAAGATTTTACTATAAACAACGCTTATTTAAATTGGACCTTTCAAAATTGAGGAATAAACTTTAACTTTGATGGCGTGCACGTGGAGAACAAAAATTCTCCTAATTTTATTCATTGTATCGTAAAATTTAACATTTTCTCTTTTTAATGCTTTGTTAATCATTACGCTACTATTCTTTTTTTTTTACTTTTCTTAGTTATGACGATTTAAAGTAAGTAATGCATTTTAAGATCTTTTTTTTTTCTAAAAACCTGTATTCTATCGCCAATATTAGCATTACCCTAGGTGTACCATGGGGAGGTTACGCGGTCGGACACCGACCCTGACCTCTTCGTCTAACTGTATAGTATGTATGAAGTTGGTTCAAAACCAACTTCATGCAGTCGCGAATAACGAATTGCGAATACGCGCGTGCAGTGTAACCACAATATAAAAGCCTTTCCACGTAACAAAGTTTTAGTCATAATCGTAAGGCCGTAAGAAAATTGACCAATCACACTCGATTATTCTTCGAACTCTAGGAGAATAATCGAGTGTGATTGGTTAATTTTCTTACGGCCTTACAATTATGACTAAAACTTTGTTAGGTGCAATGGCCTTAAGTAAGAACAGTAGGTACACTCCTTTAAGAAGTTGGTAAATAAATAAGTAAATAAATATGGCAACTTGCGCAATCAATAACATGGCGACTGTCCATCTGACAGTTAATTTGGTTAGATGCATCGGCGCGTCAATTATATTGTAGATCAAGAGTGATAAGCGGGCCAAATGAAAGCCAGGCGCGGTTGTAGGTGCGCAGTTATATTTTCATTAAGTTATTTATTAAATCCTCGTACGTTTCGGTCCTACGTTTGGACCATCATCAGTAAAAAATCGAAATAATTTGCGGAAAATTGATTATAAATGACCCACACAGCATGAAATATTTTTAAATTATTTAGGAAATATTTCATCGCAAGGTTTGAAATATTTCAGAAATATGTCGCAAAATATTTCTGAAATACAAATATATCTAGGAATTGCAATTGTGCGCGGTTGCTTGGCAACGGAAGGAATGAGACGAAACTTTTGTAGAGGAATAAACACTTAACCTATAGTTTGCATTCCAATAGATCACTCTGCGCTATTTACATATTGATATTTACATCTTGACAGCGTGTGTGAAGAAACATTATTTTTCTGAAAGCATTGTGTTTTTCTATAAAATGCCACGAGGTCCTCATAGACAATACCTGCAAGATATAAGTATTTCTATACCTGCAACAACTCTTCGGCGACGGCTGCAGAATGTACAAAATGCTGATGCACTGCAAAATGACGTAAGTAAGGCTCTAGTACTCATATTTAAATATTATCTTAGTATATATTTGACCATCAAACATACGGAATGTTTTAAAAATAAAAGAAATAAGCTCCTAGATATGCAAAGTATTTGTAACTAATAATATGGGTTATTGCTCCAAACAGGCAGAACGGTATGATGGACTGGCAAATGAGAGCGATGGTGAACATTCACCAATGGAATTATCAGATGATTCAGCTGTTGTTGGTATACAAGACAATCAGGATTTCCCCTCAACTTCGTCAGCAGATAATGACCTAAGTGATTCGTCACCTAGTATAAGCAGTGATACCGAGACGCAGCATTTTTCTGATGCTGCATCAAACAATAGTAATAAATCAATACAAAGGAAATAGCCATACGGTCCAAGCTTGGATCTTAGGCAGCTTAATATAATTATTTTCAATATATATTTAATACGCGTATTTTCCAACATATTAAACTGCGCGCCGATTATTTGTCGGACTTAAAACACAGCTATTGTTGGAACATTAGAAATTCCCTCTCCCTTCCCTAATTAAATCGATATCGATTTAATACTAAAATCACTGTAAAAACTTATTGCGAAAAATATTACCCCAGCCAGGGTTCGAACCTGGAATCTCCCGCATTCCGTTCGGGCGTCTTACCAATTCGACTACCGGGGCATGTGGTAATATTTATCGCAATAACCGGATAACAATAATTTGAACGTCTTTCTCAGGCAACGTGAATAAACAATATATGTTAAGACCGTTAAGATATAAATCAATACAAAGGAAATAGCCATACGGGCCAAGCTTGGATCTTAGGCAGCTTAATATAATTATTTTCAATATATATTTAATACGCGTATTTTCCAACATATTAAACTGCGCGCCGATTATATGTCGGACTTAAAACACAGCTATTGTTGGAACATTAGAAATTCCCTCTCCCTTCCCTAATTAAATCGATATCGATTTAATATTAAAATCACTGTAAAAACTTATTGCGAAAAATATTACCCCAGCCAGGGTTCGAACCTGGAATCTCCCGCATTCCGTTCGGGCGTTTTACCAATTCGACTACCGGGGCATGTGGTAATATTTATCGCAATAACCGGATAACAATAATTTGAACGTCTTTCTCAGGCGACGTGAATAAACAATATATGTTAAGACCTGGGGTAATATTTTTCGCAATAAGTTTTTACAGTGATTTCAATATTAAATCGATATCGATTTAATTAGGGAAGGGAGAGGGAATTTCTAATGTTCCAACAATAGCTGTGTTTTAAGTCCGACAAATAAGCGGCGCGCAGTTTAATATGTTGGAAAATATGCGTATTAAATACATATTGAAAATAATTATATTAAGCTGCCTAAGATCCAAGCTTGGACCGTATGGCTATTTCCTTTGTATTGATTTATATCTTAACGGTCTTAACATATATTGTTTATTCACGTCGCCTGAGAAAGACGTTCAAATTATTGTTATCCGGTTATTGCGATAAATATTACCACATGCCCCGGTAGTCGAATTGGTAAGATGCTCGAACGGAATGCGGGAGATTCCAGGTTCGAACCCTGGCTGGGGTAATATTTTTCGCAATAAGTTTTTACAGTGATTTTAATATTAAATCGATATCGATTTAATTAGGGAAGGGAGAGGGAATTTCTAATGTTCCAACAATAGCTGTGTTTTAAGTCCGACAAATAAGCGGCGCGCAGTTTAATATGTTGGAAAATACGCGTATTAAATACATATTGAAAATAATTATATTAAGCTGCCTAAGATCCAAGCTTGGACCGTATGGCTATTTCCTTTGTATTGATTTATATCTTAACGGTCTTAACATATATTGTTTAATAGTAATAAAAATTCCATCCATACAGATAGCTCTGACAGTGACTGTGAATATCAAGATAGTATTTTTGAAGAAAATATCTACGTAGACGAACAAAATGAACCAAATCTTGAAAGTCTTACGTTATATGAGGGAAGTCAGTTAACATTAGAAGAAAGCAAGCTACTAATTATGAGTATTGCATTGCGTTTTGATTTATCAGATAAAGCTTTTGAACACCTAATCCAATTAATTGACTGCCACTTGCCAACTAACCGTCATGGTTCCCTGTTTTTATTTCTCAAAGATTTTCCTGAACCACCAACTGTTAACACTCATTTTTATTGTCATGTTAACAAATGTAAAAGACTGATTAAATTTGCTCAGAATAATGTTATGGAATATGAGTGTGGTGCAGTATGTACAAAAGCCAACTTAAAACAGGCAGGATGTTACTTTTTGTACATACCTATAAAAGAACAGTTAATTAAACTTCTAAGTAATAACTTTATAAGAAAGCAATTAAGATAAACCGATGAGAACCATAAAGATGTCATTAATGGTGCTGTTTATAAAAATTTATTTGAAAACGGTACAATATCAAGGCGAGATATTACTTTACAATGGAACACTGATGGTGTTCAACTTCATAAGTCATCACAAATTGAATTATGGCCAATTCAAGTTTGTATTAATGAGTTGCCATTCAGAATTTGGAAAGACAATGTTTTGTTATGTGGTTTATGGTATGGTCCTGGGAAACCAAATATGAACACTTTTCTTCAGCCTTTTGTCGAAGAGCTTAATATTTTACATAGCGAAAGGCATTGAGGTTTTTACTGCAAATCCTGTTACAATAAGAGTACATACATTATTGTCGTGTGTTAATTCTATGGCGAGGCCAAAATATAAAAACTTTCAGAGGTAATCAAGGATGTGCATTTTGCCTTCATTCAGGTGAAGATTATTTGGTTGGACGTGGCAGAACAAGGTTGTATCGAGGTGATATAGGGATAAAGAAAAATCTTCAACAACATAGAAATGACACTTTACAAGTTGTGAGAAATGGTCGTGTTCTTAATGGAATCAAAGGTCCATCAGTTTTATTGCTATTAAAGGAATATAATTTAATAAAATTTTTTGTACCAGAATATATGCACAGTGTAGTATTAGGAGTAGTAATGGTATCATGGTGGATGGATGGCAAAATAAAGATAAATCTTTTTATATTGGTAATGATACAAAAATTAAAGAAATTGATACATTATTACTTTCTATAAAACCACTTACAAGGGAACGGTCGGAAGTGTCCCTACCCGATTTGGATGGGCTTTGGATATGTTGTAGAGCATCAAAAAATATTAGACTCCTATTTTTTTTTAGCGGCGTATCTCGACGTTTAGGGGTTGAAACAACCTTTCGAAAATAACGGATTTTATAATTTTTAGCGAATATCTTCGAAAATATAAGGCATATGAAAAAGAGTTTTATACAAAAGGTTTATGGTTTTTTATGCTCTTTACAATGACGTAATTACATTTTTCAAATATGTCAAATTTTTTAATTTAACCCCACACCCACTTATTATTTTTGCAAAATATAACAATTTTTTCAATGCAAAAATTTAAGAGCGTCGAATGCCAAATACATCTATGTATATTTTTATTATGATACCACTATTCGATTTTTGGGAAGACGAGATGATATGTGGTATAGGCGTCGCGCTATAGGTAGGTGTTGCGTTATTTCTGTTCAGTTGCGCTGTACGCTTAATAATTTCCATTTGTGCATATTTTCTCATACTACAATATATACTATATACCTACTACGACATAATATGCGATAAAAGTCCAAGCAGAGGAAAAGATATCACGTCATCCGAAGTTCAAATGGCGTGTGCGCAAAACAGTGTTAAATACGCGTCAAAGTAAATCAACAACCAAAGTTTACGCATTTAAATATCATTTGCTCGTGTCATAATTCTGGAAAGCAAGCATTTCAGATCGTAAGTTTGAAATGTAAAAAACTGTGTGTTGTACGCTGTCGTTTTGTAAACATGTAAGTGCATTTTTATTGTTAACTTTTATTGGTTTCTCACGCTTATTACTTTTTCCTTTGATATTGAATATTTAATATAATTTTTTATTCAGCTCTTACTCAATTCTTTGCCAGTATTGCCATTGACTATATAATCTTTTCTTGCTCATAAAATGTCATGATTGTAAGCACCTACTGAAATTATTTTTAATTAATAAAGTTAATTTTTTTTGTTTTTGCTTCAAATTTCAGATTACCTCCTTGTCAGAGTATCAGAATATTTTAATATTGTTTACTGCTGTCTCTCTATTGTCATCATACACGCAAAACGCAGAATTATTATTCAGTTTTGATGAATTAATTAATTTTTTATTCTGCTTGGACTTTTATCGCATATTATGTCGTAGTAGGTATATAGTATATATTGTAGTATGAGAAAATATGCACAATTGCAAATTATTAAGCGTACAGCGCAACTGAACAGAAATAACGCAACACCTACCTACAGCGCGACGCCTATACCACATATCATCTCGTCTTCCAAAAAATCGAATAGTGGTATCATAATAAAAATATACATGGATGTATTTGGCATTCGATGCTCTTAAATTTTTGCGTTGAAAAAATTGTTATATTTTGCAAAAATAATAAGTGGGTGTGGGGTTAAATTAAAAAATTTGACATATTTGAAAAATGTAATTACGTCATTGTAAAAAGCATAAAAAACCATAAACTTTTTGTATAAAACTCTTTTTCATATGCCTTATATTTTCGAAGATATTCGCTAAAAATTATAAAATCCGTTATTTTCGAGGGGTTGTTTCAACCCCTAAACGTCGAGATACGCCGCTAAAAAAAAATAGGAGTCTAATATTTTTTGATGCTCTACAACATATCCAAAGCCCATCCAAATCGGGTAGGGACACTTCCGACCGTTCCCTTGTTAGTGAAATAACGAGAATTCCGCGATCTTTATTTGACAGGAAACTGTGGAAAGCTTCTAAATGGAAAATTTTTCTTTTTTATTATTCCTTTATTTACCTTCAAAGTGTTAATATGCTTAAAAAATATTTAGATCATTGGTTTTTATTAGTATATAGTATTAACATATTTCTTCAAGAACAATTTTCTGAGATCAAATTTATAAAAGCTACGAAAGCTCTTAGAAAATTTGTTCTTTCAATTAAAAATATATATGGAACATTTTAACTTATGAAATATAACTTCCATTTGTTTCTTTATATCCCCAAAAGTGTGAAAAACTTTGGAGGTTTATGGGCTGTATCTGCTTTTCCTTACGAACATTATAATGGCGTGCTGTCAAAAATGTTTAGGAATTCTCACTCAGTTCCTTTACAGATTTGTGAAACTTATCTCAGAATGCAAAGTCTTCAGGAAATGGCATCAAATAAATTTCAGAACAGTAACTGTTCAAACATTGCAAGAAATTTGTTTAAAAAATTATTTATACAAAAAAGTTTGCGGCATTGTTTAAAGTATGGAGATTCTACACGGCTTCTAGGTATTCCAGATATGAACACTCTTACATTACGTGAAAAAACTGTGGTTGAAGCTTTAGTTGGAGAAGAGATACTCAATTTAAACATACTAACATTCAAACGCTTTATACATAACAATATTTTGTATCATGTAAAAGGATATGAACGTATGATCAAAAGGTCAAATAATATTGTTCAACTACAAGATAGAGAATTCTTGTCTCTCACTCATATAATGATTGTCAACACTGCTCTTTCAAATAAGCAGCTTTGCGTCCTTTTAGGATTAAAATTACATTGTACCGGTGAATCTTTAAGCAGAGATATAGAATATGGTATTACATCTAACTCAATTTTTAGCATAGTTGAGCAGACAGATTCATGTAGCTATTCTTCCAGAAATGTTATTTAAAAAGTGCGTTATAACGCCCCATCCAAATGATAGACGAAAATTCTGTTGTTTTCCTCTAGTGAATTCACTTGAAACAGACTGAATTTTTTGGTAATAGAAAAGCCAGTTTTTTAACTCCGTGATTTATCTTTTATGTTTTTTATTTTCTTAAAAAGACATTTTAATCATTAGTAGAGATATGTATGCGAATATATTATTGTCATAAGTATTTCTCTTTTTGGTATAGATTAATATATATTAGGTTAATATCAAGAATTAATGCCAGAAATATTAAGCAACGTTATATGTAAAATTACTTCATATTTTAGTATTACTTTGTATTTTATATATTTACTTTCTATTTTGGTAATGTAAATTTTTATTAAGAGACAATAACGAAGTTTTGTATACCAAGTGCACGTGTTATTCTTCACTGACTTGCACCTATCCTTAATATCATTAAATATATACATTATTTACTCTTCCTTACTTAAATCACAGTTAAGATAATGTATATACTTTATATTTAAACCCATTTCATCGCATATGTCACAGTTTTCATTGCTAGGAAATTCTCAAATTTTTAAAATATTTTTGAAAGCAATACTTATGCTTTGAGCCTCAAAAAGGCAATAATATTTTGGAAAATACACACAGGAAGTTTCAACAATAATTGAAGCACTCAATTTTGAATATTGAAATACTATTGGATATTGAAATACTAATATCAGTGCTTTACCTTAGTAATTAAATTCTTATCAGTGCTTCGTATAAATATTTTATCACTGATACAGTATTATACGTCAATATTTCAATATTAATGTTAAATATTAACAGTATTTAATCACTAAAATCTTCAATATTGAAGTACTTGTAATCGCTACAAGCTCAGTAATTGAATCACAAGAAATTACTGTAAATCAGTAATTCAAAATAAGTAATTAATCACTCACTAGTGATACATGCGTGCAAACAGACTGTAGCGCTAAGCAGCGCTAATAGCGTCTCCCCAGTCCCCGAACGCACCCTTGGTCGAGCTCGGTCTCGTTTTCTAAAAATGAGTTTTGTTAGACAAAGAGGTCAGGATTGAGGTGTAAGTCCGACCGCGTAACCTCCTCGTGGTACCTTGGGTAATGAATGCTAATATTGGCGGTAGAATACAGGTTTTTAGAAAAAAGACCTTAAAATGCACTACTCACTTCAAATCGTCATAACTCAGTAACAAAAAAAATAGTAGCATAATGATAAAAAAAGCATTTTAAATAGAAAATTTTTAATCAAAGTTGAAGTTTATTCCTCAATTTTGCAAGGTCTAATTTAAATCAGGGTTGTTTATAGGCTGGGTTTCGATATTCACTTCCAGTATTGAAAATCTATAGTGTACGTAACGTAAACTATAGATTTTCAGTACTGGCAGTGAATATCGAAACCCAGCCATAATAATATCTTCGCAGAAAAACGAGTCTTAAAGCATTCGAAAGCTGAAAAACTGTTCAATATATCAGCAATTCACTGTTTTAAATAAAACAGATAACAGTTTATGCTTTTTGATGGCGCAGTGTTACGAGGATTCGGGAGATACAGAAAGTAAGAGAGTGATCTATACTCAAGGGCAGACTTTATTCGAATGCGAATATAAGAAAGGCACGTGGTGCATACATAGAAAATAAAAGAAACTATGGCGCTATTGCCAACTGCATTTTAGATACTACTGCCAACTATACTAAAACTACCGCGATTTTCAATTCATATACTAACACCCCCCCTTGAATGGATAATCGTGAACTTTTTATGAAAATAAACCCATCTCTTTAAGGGGAGGTTACCGTTCAGAGGCCCAAAAAATGCATAAATTTTAGGAATTTTTTTTTAATATAAAGTAAACACATTTTAAAAAAACTTTTTGCGGCTTTTATTTGAATACAAATGAAGAGTAGTTCATATTTTTTTCATACAAAAATAATTCAAAATGGCGGCTCCAGCTCCCATGACACGAAGCCGCGAGTTTATGCGCGCGGAGCGCTCTACAACTTCAACGGATGAACCGATTTTAATAAATGACGGTGCAAAAGAAAGGAAATTTAATTTAGGGGGCCTTCACGAAGCGTTTTTTTCAAAAAATTGATTGCAAATAATTCTTTTCGAACGTTGAAGCAAAAAGAAAACAGGGAAAAAAGAGGTTTTTTTTCAAACGGCCACCATTTTGTTATACGGGGGTTTTTTAAAAATCGGAAAACGATAAGGCCCCCCAAATTTAATCAATTTTAATAATTCTTATGTTTTTTTTGTTTCACATCAACTGGAAAGGCTGTGGAATGCTCTGCGCACATAGAACCACGCCGTGTGCGTCTCTGTGAAGTTGGCACCTCACTTTCAAAAATCGGAAGTTTCACCAACTGTTCCATTTGCACCCGCAATAGTTCTACAGTTCCTGATAGGTTTTAGAAATAGTTCCGTTGATTTAGTTTAAAAAAAAGACTTTTGAAAATTTGAGGTGCTAACTTCCCGTGGCACCTCATGTTTTGAAAAAATTAATTTTAATTATGATATTTTATAGTTCTCGAAGAGTTCTACAGTTCCTGATAGGTTTTAGCAATAGTTCCGGTCATTAAGTATTTTTAAACAAATTTTTAATCTGACCGCTAGCACTTCAAGTTCCAAAAAAATTGATTTTTATCATGGAATTCTATAGTTCTCGAAGAGTTCTACAGTTCCTGATAGATTTTAGCAACAGTTCTGGCCTCTAAATATTTTTTTAACAATTTTTTACTGTGACCGCTGGCACCGCACACAAGAGTAAAGTCATGAATCGCAGGCAGTTCCGATCGACTTTTTGACAGTTCTCGATAGTTTTCGCATAGTTCCAACAGTTTTTATAGGTTTTAGCAACAGTTCCGGCCTCTAAATATTTTTTTAACAATTTTTTACTAAGACCGCCTGCACCGCACCCAAGAGTAAAGTCATGAATCGCAGGCAGTTCCTATCGACTTTTTGACAGTTCTCCATAGTTGTTGCATAGTTCCAACAGTTTTTATAGGTTTTAGCAACAGTTCCGGCCTCTAAATATTTTTTTAACAATTTTTTACTAAGACCGCCTGCACCGCACACAAGAGTAAAGTCATGAATCGCAGGCACTTCCGATCGACTTTTTGACAGTTCTCGATAGTTTTCGCATAGTTCCAACAGTTTTTATAGGTTTTAGCAACAGTTCCGGCCTCTAAATATTTTTTTAACAATTTTTTACTAAGACCGTCTGCACCGCACACAAGAGTAAAGTCATGAATCGCAGGCAGTTCCGATCGACTTTTTGACAGTTCTCGATAGTTCTCGCATAGTTCCAACAGTTTTTATAGGTTTTAGCAACAGTTCCGGCCTCTAAATATTTTTTTAACAATTTTTTACTGTGACCGCCTGCACCGCACACAAGAGTAAAGTCATGAATCGCAGGCAGTTCCGATCGACTTTTTGACAGTTCTCCATAGTTGTTGCATAGTTCCAACAGTTTTTATAGGTTTTAGCAACAATTCCGGCCTCTAAATATTTTTTTAACAATTTTTTACTGTGACCGCCTGCACCGCACCCAAGAGTAAAGTCATGAATCGCAGGCAGTTCCGATCGACTTTTTGACAGTTCTCGATAGTTCTCGCATAGTTCCAACAGTTTTTATAGGTTTTAGCAACAGTTCCGGCCTCTAAATATTTTTTTAACAATTTTTTACTGTGACCGCCTGCACCGCACACAAGAGTAAAGTCATGAATCGCAGGCAGTTCCGATCGACTTTTTGACAGTTCTCTATAGTAGTTGCATAGTTCCAACAGTTTTTATAGGTTTTAGCAACAGTTCCGGCCTCTAAATATTTTTTAAAAATTTTTTACTGCGACCGCCTGCACCGCACCCAAGAGTAAAGTCATGAATCGCAGGCAGTTTTGATCGACTTTTTGACAGTTCTCGATAGTTCTCGCATAGTTCCAACAGTTTTTATAGGTTTTAGCCGTTTTAGCAACAGTTCCGGCCTCTAAATATTTTTTTAACAATTTTTTACTGTGACCGCCTGCACCGCACACAAGAGTAAAGTCATGAATCGCAGGCAGTTCCGATCGACTTTTTGACAGTTCTCGATAGTTTTCGCATAGTTCCAACAGTTTTTACAGGTTTCAGCAACAGTTCCGGCCTCCAAATATTTTTTTAACAATTTTTTACTAAGACCGCCTGCACCGCACCCAAGAGTAAAGTCATGAATCGCAGGCAGTTCCGATCGATTTTTTGACAGTTCTCGATAGTTCTCGCATAGTTCCAACAGTTTTTATAGGTTTTAGCAACAGTTCCGGCCTCTAAATATTTTTTTAACAATTTTTTACTGTGACCGCCTGCACCGCACACAAGAGTAAAGTCATGAATCGCAGGCAGTTCCGATCGACTTTTTGACAGTTCTCCATAGTTGTTGCATAGTTCCAACAGTTTTTATAGGTTTTAGCAACAGTTCCGGCCTCTAAATATTTTTTTAACAATTTTTTACTGTGACCGCCTGCACCGCACCCAAGAGTAAAGTCATGAATCGCAGGCAGTTTTGATCGACTTTTTGACAGTTCTCGATAGTTCTCGCATAGTTCCAACAGTTTTTATAGGTTTTAGCCGTTTTAGCAACAGTTCCGGCCTCTAAATATTTTTTTAACAATTTTTTACTGTGACCGCCTGCACCGCACACAAGAGTAAAGTCATGAATCGCAGGCAGTTCCGATCGACTTTTTGACAGTTCTCGATAGTTTTCGCATAGTTCCAACAGTTTTTACAGGTTTTCAGCAACAGTTCCGGCCTCCAAATATTTTTTTAACAATTTTTTACTAAGACCGCCTGCACCGCACCCAAGAGTAAAGTCATGAATCGCAGGCAGTTCCGATCGATTTTTTGACAGTTCTCGATAGTTCTCGCATAGTTCCAACAGTTTTTATAGGTTTTAGCAACAGTTCCGGCCTCTAAATATTTTTTTAACAATTTTTTACTGTGACCGCCTGCACCGCACACAAGAGTAAAGTCATGAATCGCAGGCAGTTCCGATCGACTTTTTGACAGTTCTCGATAGTTCTCGCATAGTTCCAACAGTTTTTATAGGTTTTAGCAACAGTTCCGGCCTCTAAATATTTTTTTAACAATTTTTTACTGTGACCGCCTGCACCGCACACAAGAGTAAAGTCATGAATCGCAGGCTGTTCCGATCGACTTTTTGACAGTTCTCGATAGTTCTCGCATAGTTCCAACAGTTTTTATAGGTTTCAGCAACAGTTCCGGCCTCTAAATATTTTTTTAACAATTTTTTACTAAGACCGCCTGCACCGCACCCAAGAGTAAAGTCATGAATCGCAGGCAGTTCCGATCGATTTTTTGACAGTTCTCGATAGTTCTCGCATAGTTCCAACAGTTTTTATAGGTTTTAGCAACAGTTTCGGCCTCTAAATATTTTTTTAACAATTTT
>JASTWQ010000535.1:0-123274 GCA_035220615.1 Leptothorax acervorum
TTATTATCTTATATACGGTCGTACTTTAAATTTGCTTATTGTTATATACGTCGCCGGAAAAAGACGTTCTTCCTCTGTTAAATAGTTTGTTGCGATAAATATCACCACATGCCTCAGTGGTCGAATAGGTGAGACGCCCGCCCGGAAAGCAGGGAGGTCCAGGTTCGAATCCTGGCTGGGGTGATATTTTTTCGCAACATTTTCTTTATTACCCTATATCCTTCTATACATATCCCGTCCTTTTTCGAATATACTAACGAGTGTTAGTGGACAATTGAATTAATTTTCAATTTAATTATGTGAGAATAGGTACTCTTTCCAGCTTTAGTTGTGGCTACGTTTAAGTCCGTAAGTAACGGCGCGTGGTTTACTAGAGTGATGATTTGTACTTAGAAAAATTCACGAATTTATTGGACAACCAATATCCAGTCCCGACCGAATTTGGCGTTTCCTTTAATTATTGATTATTAATATATTTTAATACATTTTTTACAAAAAACTTTTATATTGCAAAAAATATTTTAATATTTATACATATATGTCATTTATAATTGACTAAATAATTATACATATTAACTCTATCAACACTTCAAGCAGCATTTGATATAGAACTTCTATTGCAAATATCTTGATAAGTATTAACTTTTTAAACTTAGCATGATTTAATACTTTTTTATTCAGCACTTAATGTTCTTCCGACTTCCATAAAAAATATAGAATGTTTTATTAAAAAAATTAAAGTAATTTTCAATACTTAATATGCAAACAATATTAGAAACCAAATTATTATATGTCATTCTTGATGTACTTTATATCTTTTGATATAACAAAGAGTGCAAGTAATTTTGGGTCATTAAATTATATGGGGTGTTAGAAAAGTCTGGAAATGATCAAATATCTCGAAAACAAAACATTTTAGGAAAAATGTTTTATACGGAAGTTGTAGGGTTTAAAAAGATCTGTTTACTGACTTTATCAGTTTGATCTTAGGTGGCGTCGTTTAGGTCGTCAGGGTCACTTTAAATTTTTTAAATTGGACCCCCTATTTTTTATTGCATATTCTTGTAGCCCTTGTCGAGAACAATATAACAAAACTCTTTCGTTAAAAATTTCGTGATATTTCAAATTTTGTCATTAAATTTTTAATATAAAATATGAAATATCTCGTAAAGTATTCACTCTTCGATGACTTTACCTTAATACTTTTATACGTAGAATAATGAAAGAAATCGAACAATAATATTAATTTTTACATTTGCAATTTTGTAAAATTAAATGAGTCTACAAAATGCAATCAACTTTTTTAACATAATTTTTTCTGTTTTTTTTACAACAATCGATTCTTTTCATTATTCTACGCATAAAAGTATTAAGATAAAGTCAACGAAAAGTGAATACTTTACGAGATATTTCATATTTTATATTAAAAATTTAATGACAAAATTTGAAATATCTCGGGACATTTTTAACGAAAGAGAGTTTTGTTATAGTGTTTTGAAAACTTCTCGACAAGGGCTACAAGAATATGCAATAAAAAATAGGGGGTTCAATTTAAAAAATTCAAAGTGACCCTGACTTGACCTAAACGACGCCACCTAAGATCAAACTGATAAAGTCAGTAAACAGATCTTTTTAAACCCTACAACTTCTGTATAAAACATTTTTCCTAAAATGTCTTGTTTTCGAGATATTTGACCGTTTCCAGACTTTTCTAACACCCTGTATAAATTACCCAGTACAGAGTGTTTGTCGTAATGGTCCGCAAGATTTTTGAGATATTTGCGACAATTTAAAAAAATGGATGTAAAAGAACATTTACCGTTTCACGTTAATTACAATTTACAGTCCAAAAAGATGAAAAATCATTTTTTTGTAAGAAATTCAAAATTTATAAATTTATATAAATACCTATCATACCTATATAGCTATACCTATAGGTATGATAGATATTTATATAAATATATCATTATTTAACGGAGCTCTTACCTCTGGAAAGGAATCCTCAATTATATATAAGCACAATAAGGACGAAATATTACGCAATTTAGCAATCGTAGCAGCTAAATGCAAAACTACTGTGCAATCCTTACCACCATTAAAACTAATGAAAACTTTATTTGGATCATATCTATAAAAAGAAACATATACATGTATTTTTTTACAGATATAACTATATATTTGTACCTATAGATGTAATTATATCTGTATGAAGTACACACATAGCACTAATTTAAAAGAAATATATTATCTCAGTTAACTGTATATACATAAGCATATACATGCCTACAAATTAATTGACATAACATGTTTGTATGTATTCCAAATAAGATAGATACATATACATTTATTTAAATATTTACATGCGTACCTTTCATAACACTCATTCAATATGTCTAATGCACATTTAATGTACGATTCGCTTTTGCTACTTTCCAGTACAATATTCATTTGAAAACAACTAAATTTATGTTTCAAATTTATAATTTTTTGTATCGGCAGATAGTACAAAAGTTCCTCTTTTGCTTTTGCAACTGTTTCTTCGGATCCTTCCAAAGTAATCCTCGTAAAAGGTATTTCTAATTCCAATTGAGGATAACTGCCAATTTTTACTTTACCATCCCATCGTTTTGCTTGTTTATCTAAAATATCTACTATTGACAGTTCATTCAATTTAATATCTATATACTCAAACTGCAATGGTGTGCATCCTTTCAAACAAGAAATTATTGTGTTTGCTGCAGGCTTGAAGTGCTTTGGGGAACCAGGTAGCACATAAACATTTTTTACGTTTATCACTGGAAAAGCCTCTGAAAATTGTAATACAACATCATACGTTAATACCACATATTAAGGTAAAGAAAAATGGATATGAATAATTTTTTACTATGCATTATTAACTTTTTCGTTTCCATATACAGGATGTCCCTGGACTTAATGCCAAAACTGGCACAGCGGCTGTAGCACATAAAAACAAATCGAAAATGTCTAATAAACATATGTCCAAATTCGTACGGTTTCGGACTTATAGAGTATTGAAGTGGCTTTTGTAAGAAAATATAAATTGAAGTAAACGTTGTTTAATGTTCTTTATTCTGTTTAGCTTTACAAAAAGTGTTCAAAAATTCTTTCGTCGACGCCAACACACTTTGTAGCACAAATTAATAAATTGCTTCAAGCTTTTTGAAAATTGGAGTTTGGAAGTTTCGCGGATGACGAAATGATGAGGTCGGGGGAAGAATTTTTGAGCACCTTTTGTGTGCACTAAGGGTGCGTTCGGAGAGACGCTATTAGCGCTACTTAGCGCTGCAGGCTGTTCGTGGAGCTAGACGATAGCGCTAACAAACGCTTTCATGACGTCACTGATGGCAGCGTTTTACGTCATGACTGCGCGCTACAAACACTATCTTTTCCGAGGTAGTGCATTGGCAGCGTTAGCGTTCGCAGGCTCTATGAACAGCGTAGTAGTGAATTGTTGTGAGATTGAGTGCCATATTCATCAATTTATTTGAAAAAAATGCAACAATGTTGCAGAAGCAATGTTAGAATTCCGAAAAATTAAAAAAGAGAGAAAGAAAAGACATAGGAAGAGGATAAAAGTAAAAAAAAAGTTAATGAATAAACTTGATAAAATTCTTGAAAAACTATAAAATGTAAAGTTTATTATAACATGAAAATAACGTTTATTTAACATTTAAGAAGGAGTTATTGTTTATTAGGCTGCAAAATAGGCAGGACGCGATAGACTTTTGACAGATTGATTGAGTTTCCGCTACTTATATTTATTTTATTTCTATTATATTTTTAGAATGTTTCTATGCCCGAAAGATCATATAAAAGAAATATTTTCAAAAATATTTTTAAAAGATTGTATACAAATACCTATATTCAATAATATTTGTAAAATTTTTTAGATATATTGCTTTTTAAAATTTGAACATATTTTATTTTTCGAAGCAATATTTCTAAGAGATTTTACAAACATTATTTACTATATTTGTATGCAATCTTTTAAAAACATTTTTGAAAATATTTCTTGATCTATTGACATAATCTGGCGGACATAGAAACATTCCAAAAATACTTTTGTAAACTATTTCAAGAAATATTTTGTGCTGTATGGGTTAAGAAATATTTATTTTTGGCTACAAAATACATTCGATATGTTTTGTCAATAAATACGTTTTTGTTTATAACTTTTTATAACAATTCTTGTACGGGCAACTCAGGTTATATTCGGTTATTATTATTAACAAACGCTATGAAACGCTACGCTTATGAAGTAAGAGTAAGGAGACGTATCTCCTATAGTGTTGATCGGAAAAGTTGGTCACGATAAATGTTCAGTATGTAGCCAGGTTTGCCAAATGGAATAACTTGTACCATTTCGTAGCCATCTTGAATATTCATATATATTGTATAGTGTTACGTTTAGTTGAGGTAGTAATGAGTAAGTGTGTATGTAGTGTTTGGTAAATATTAAAGCGAGTATAATACTGTGTAGTTACAATTATTTTATTTGTAATTGCATGATATTATAAGGTTTTGAAGAAAATTAAAGAATTTTTTTTAGCGTAACCCGTAACGAAACTTTTAGCTTTTGTAACCTAAAAAATTATGCGTAGAAACTTGCACATTGCTTCCTCATAGTTTTAAAGTGTGCAAGTAGAAACTTGCACATTGCTTTTTCATAGTTTTTAAGTGTGCAAGTAGAAACTTGTACATTGCTTCCTCATGGTTTTTAAGTGTGCAAGTAAAAACTTGCACATTGCTTTTTCATAGTTTTTAAGTGTGCAAGTAGAAACTTGCACATTGCTTTCTCAATTCTCATAGTTTTTAAGTATACAAATTAGAAACTTGCACATTACTTCCTCACAATTTTTAAGTATGCAAATTATAAATTTGTACATTGCTTAATTAACATTTTATTTCGCTCATAAAGCTTCCTCTATAAGGAAGCCAAATTTTTTCTTTGATGTATTAGTGGATATTTATTAATTTGGCTTCCTCATAGAGAAAGCTTTATAAGCGAAATAAAATGTTGATTAAGCAATGTGCAAATTTATAATTTGCATACTTAAAAATTATGAGGAAGTAATGTGCAAGTTTCTAATTTGTATACTTAAAAACTATGAGAAAGCAATGTGCAAGTTTCTACTTGCACATTTAAAAACTATGAGGAAGCAATGTGCAAGTTTTTACTTGCACACTTAAAAACCATGAGGAAGCAATGTACAAGTCTCTACTTGCACATTTAACGACTATGAGGAAGCAATGTGCAAGTTTCTACTTGCACACTTAAACACTATGAGGAGTTATTAGCAATTTTAACCGACGCTTTTTTTTTAACTAAGGTTTCTGCAAATTTTAATTATGGTTTTATAAAAAACCAATACTTTTCTGAAAATTTGATTGTTTCAAACTCTTAATAAAATCATAATTCTTTAAAACTTTCAAATCATAGTTTAAATCGACTGAACGAAAGAGTATTTTGAAAACGTCTCGACAAGGGCTACAAGAATATGCAATAACATGTAAACACTAAGTGAATTGTTAAGATTGTATTGCCAACCTATGATAAATTCATGAAATTAATTTCAATAATATTAAATTTTACATTTCAGTATTTTGAAGTTTATTAAATTTCTTTCAAAATAACATTATATTTTTCAATTCTGTTCATAGACTTCCGGCAATTACACAAAATAAATGTGGTATCTTATAATCGGGGACTTTTCTCTATATATTTACCCAAAAATACATATTACTTATTATTTGTGTTTACAATAAATACCTTATTTCTCTCTTTTTCTATCTTTGGTTTTCTCTTATTCTCTTTCTGTTTCTCTCTCTCTCTCTCTCTCTCTCTCTCTCTCTCTCTCTCTCTCTCTCTTTTTTTTTTTTTTTTTAATCCGAAATGATCGTTTGAGCAGGCGAGGCGGAGGAGTCGCCTGCTTTGTCCACAATTCGTTGAAGGTCAGAGTTATAGCTGCTTCTACGGGTGTTGACATTAACTCTCCAGAATATCTCATTATCGAAATCCGTGCACCTACTAATGAGACAGTTTTATTCGCGTCTGTCTACAGAAGACCTAAAGGTCTCCTTTTACACGAATTCGTTGATACACTTACGAGTGTATCGCATCTATATAAAAACATTATCATTGGCGGCGACTTTAACTGTGACCTCCTCTCGATGAGTTTCGAAGCAAATTATTTACGTGAACTTATGTCGGGCATTTCAATGTTTATTGTACACTCCGATGCTACACATCACACCGCAACTTCTGACTCGTGGCTGGATGTTCTCGCGGTAGATGACAGTGAAAAGATCTTGACGTTTGCTAAATCCGAGTGCCCGTTCATAGCTGGTCACGATCTCATTGAGCTGTCGCTTTCACTTGGTATGTTCTTACCGATTGAGCGTAATATTTTAAGGCGCTGTTATAGAGCCATCGACTGTGACGAGTTTCGTGACCATCTTCAGGCTATCACTGTGAGTACTGATTTTCTGGCGTGCATTCGAGAGATTACGGATGGTGGTTGTGTTGGGCTTGTTGACCGGCCGAGTGGTTCTGGTGTTGACGAACTCTGCGCGGTGCTGTCTGATACTTTGCTTGGGTCACTTGATGTTTTTGCTCCTGAGCGGGCATTTGTTATCAGGAAGCCCCCTGCACGGTGGCTCACGGTCGAACTTAAAACCAGGCTTCGTACGCGTAATCAGCTATACAAGCAGGCAAAGCGCTCTAATAGTTTGCTCGGTTACGCCACCTATAGACTTTTTCGTAATCGGCTTAATATTGATATAAAGCGTGTCAAAAGCGAGTTTCAACTCAACTCTCTTAAAAACATCACTGATCCTGGAAAACTATGGAGAGAACTAGCTCGTTTGGGCCTTGTTAAATCATCCTTAGTTTCTCCTTTACGTTTTTTTACTCCTGATCAATTAAATTCATTTTACGTTTCAGTTTCTAACGCTCAGTTGCCTTGCTCGTATGCTGACTTTATTTCCGCCATTGCTCCGGTTGCTCGTCCATCTCAGCGCCCAGAGTTTGTTTTCTCCGATATAACGCCTGGCATGATTCTTAAGCTCATTTCTGTTGGACCACTCCACTCTTATGCGTCTGGTTCTGATGGAATTCCGCTTTATGTTTTGCGTATTGCTTGGCCTACAATTTCAACGTATATTACCGCTCTATTTAACCGCTCGTTGGAAACATCTGTTTTTCCGTCTCAGTGGAAGCGAGCGCTTATCCGCCCTCTCTCGAAGATTCGTACTCCACTATCCCCGTCTGACACGAGACCGATAGCCAATCTGCCTGAACTCTCTAAGACACTTGAGAGGATCGTCGCCTCTCAAATTACAGACTACTTGACTGAACATAGTATCTTAAATCCTAGACAGTCCGCATATCGACCAGGTCACAACACTCAGTCTGCACTTTTACGTGTCTGCGATGACATTAGAGAGGGGATTGATAATAGACTTATCACAATCATGATCCTCTTTGATTTCAGTAAGGCATTTGACACGGTTCCACATCCGCGCTTGCTCATCAAGCTTAAGGAGATTGGTTTCTCGGACGCCGTCCTTACTTGGATATTTTCTTACTTAACTGGCCGTTCTCAGGCCGTAGTCGATGATGCTGGTAACTTCTCTGATTGGCTATCTACGTCCTCCGGTGTCCCTCAGGGCTCCGTGCTTGGCCCACTTTTATTCTCTCTATTTGTCAACGATATCGGTCGCGTCTTGTTGTATGCACATCACATGATGTTTGCTGATGACATTCAAATTTATCTCTCGTGCTTACCGGCCGACATTCGTCATGGTTTAGAGTTAATTTCTGGGGATGCAAATGCTATTTTCGATTATGCGGAGTCTAACGGCCTAAAACTTAATCCTGCTAAATCCAAAGTGCTTATTTATGGCAGTCAAGCTTATGTTAAGGATATCGATTGTAGTCTTTTACCGCCTATTATTGTAAACCAGGTCCCTCTTCCTTTTGTGAGTGAAGTGAGGAACTTGGGCGTTGTATTTACGTCCACTCTTTCCTGGAGGAAACACGTTTTGAATGTCTCGCAAAGGGTCCATTATGCACTGCATAAACTAAAGTTCAACAGAAATTCACTGTCCACAGAATTGAGAACTAAATTAGTGATGACCCTGATTATGCCTCATATAGATTATTGTTGTCTCGTATACCACGGCTTAAGTAGTGAGCTGAACACCAAACTGCAGAGACTGGTAAACTGCTGTATTAGATTTATTTTCGACCTAAGGCGAGATGAGCATATTACGCCATATAGACGTCGATTGAGATGGCTTTCGGTGGAAAATAGAAGGTTATATTTTCTCGGATGTCAGATGTATCGCATCCTTTTTCTACATTCTCCATCATACCTGAGCGAGCTCTTCACCCTTCTTGACCCATCTCTGAGAAGATCTGATCGCCTTGTTACCTCATCACAGTCTTTTCATATTCCGTCTTGCAGAACTACTATGTACTTGCACTCCTTTCGCCTTTCGTCAATACGTTTTTGGCATACTCTTCCTAGCAACATAACATCAGCAGACACTTTTTCATCCTTTAAAGACCTTCTCCGCTTGTTTTTACTTGCATCAGAATCTATTTGATACTCTTAGCCATCTTGTGTTAATCACTTTGTGCAATGTAACCGTCGTCTAGTCAGACTTCTAGTCTGCTGCGTTATATATATATATTGTTTAGGTTAAGTTGCGGAAACACTGTATATACTACGTTAACTATTGTTCTTAAGCTACATATCATGATATTTTCTGCTACTTAGCTCTTTCGATTTCTTAACTTTGCTGTATATTTTGCGAATATTTATCTTTCGCTACTATTTTATATCATATTGTATACTTTCCTATTATTATTGTATATGCTACGTTAGCTATTGTCCTTAAGCTACATATCATGATATTTTCTGCTACTTAGCTCTTTCTATTTCTTAGCATTGCTGTATATTTTGCTATCATTTATCTTTTGCTACTATTTTATATTATATTGTATAATTTGTTATTATGTATCTTTGCCCCTTAGCCTATGCTCGGGCATAATAAACAAATCAATCAATCAATCAATCTCTCTCTCTCTCTCTATCTTTGCCTTTCTTTTCGTTTTTCTCTTATTCTCTTCCTATTTCTCTCTGTCTCTCTTTTCCTCTTTTTTTCAAAACAGCCGAGAATGCCAAAATTTGCGAGAATTTGCGAAAGTTAGGGCAACCACGGGCACTTCTCAAAAAATTCAAAATTTTATAAAGAGAGAACTCCTTTACCGATCATCGCCAAATTCAATACCAACCTTTTTTAATGATATTCTATCGATTAAAAGAAATTCAGACCGATATCTCAATATTTGTGGAAGTTAGAGAAACCATAAACATTTCTCCAAAAATTCTAAATTTTATTAAAACAGAACCCCTTTACCAATTATCGCCAAATTCAATGATCAAATTATAAAATGATAAAGAAGCAGTGCACAAATTTCTAATTTGTACACTTTTTTATTATATTGGCAATTTTTTTCTAATTCTGTTATATTCTTCAGTCTTTTCTACCCCTATTTTATGTACTATTCTTTAATATTTGGTAAATTTGTTCTTGAGTTAGTCTTAAGATACAGACGTTTAAAATTTTGGAGAATCCGTACATAGGAAACAATGTGCAAGTTTTTAATTTACACACATTTTTTATTATATTGGCAATTTTTTCTAATTCTGTTGTATTCTTAGGTCTTTTCTACCCCTATTTCATATATAATTCTTTAAAATTTGATGGATCAGTTCTCGTGTTACACACATTTGAAATTTCAGAGAATTTCAACGTACATAGAAACTTTAGAAAGCTGGGTCTATTCAACCAAATCTAAAGAATTATAAATGAAATAGGGGTAGAAAAGACTGAAGAATATAACAGAATTAGAAAAGTTGCCAATAATTAATACTAAATTGTCAAAAAATATCAATTTATGAAAAGTCTCAATTGTTGAGACTTGAGATGTAGCCCTTAAAGGTTAAAATTTTAAAATATTGGCAATTTCTCTAATTCTATTATATTCTTCAGTCCTTTCTACCCCTATGTCATGTAGAATACGTTAAGATTTGGTTGATCAGTTCTGGAGTTATAAAAATTTCGGTAAATTTGGCACATACATTCATACATACATACACACATACACATACCGACATTTTTTAAAATAGCGATTTTTCGACGTTTTAGAACATTCTGAACACATTGGCAGTGGCAACTAAAGAAAAAATTTTTTACGAAAACAAAGCTTCCTCTATAAGAAAGCAATTATTTGCATGTTAAATTGATTAACATATATTTATTGGGTCGCTGGGAAAGTTCTGGCCGTTTCAGGACTTGGCAAAAAATCTATTTACCGGAATATTCGAAAAATTTCTGCTGCAGGGGCATATAAAGGAAGGGTATGAGGCAACAAATATATTAAACGTGAGTCTATTCCAAGTTTTCCACATCAGCTGCAATCAATCGCGATCCACCGCCACAAACCGTCCTGAAGAGGCTCGATCTTCAAGGTCGGAGGTGTCGTCACGGAAGCGTGTGAAAAAATATCTTGCGTTGCGCAAGATAAATGCATTATGTTGCTTAATACCCTCCCTTTATATGTCTCCGCTGCAGAAATTTTGCGAATATTCCGGTAAATAGATTTTTTGCTAAGTCCTGAAACGGCCAGAACTTTCCCAAAGACCCAATAAATGTTAATTAATTTAACATGCAAATAATTTTAGGTTACAAAAGCTAAAAGTTTTGTTACGGTTTATGCTAAAACAAATTCTTTAATTTTCTTCAAAACCTTATTATAATGTCATGCGATTACAAATAAAATAATTGTAACTACACAGTATTATACTCGCTTTAATATTTACTACACACACACTTACTCATTACTAACGCAACTAAACGTAACACTATATATATTGTATATACGAATATTCAAGATGGCGACAAAATGGTACAAGTTATTCCATTCGGCAAACATGGCCACATACGGAACATTTTTCGTGACCACTCTCAATCTATGTAGATACGTCTCCTCACTCTTACCTACGCTACTACTCATGGAGCTCGCATTCGTTAGCGCTATCTTGGCTCCATGAACGGAGTAGGGTAGCGTTAGCGTTGATAGCGCGGTAGCGAGCTCCCTGAACGTACCCTAAACAATACTAGTCGGCGCGGAGTTTTCGAACCAATGTCGTATCATAATGACGATTGAAATATAGCCAGTTAAGCCGATTTAAAAAATTTAATTCGGTTAATTATACATATACTGGCGAAGTAAATTTGTTTATTTTGTTTAAACAATACTATGTTAATAATTGTGCTAAATATTAGAGATGTGCAAATCAAGAATTTTTTATGTTGAATCGAATCAAAGCAACAAAATTTCATTCTAGTCGAAATTTCATGCAAATCTAATTGTTGAAAAATATAATTTTTAATTAACAATATAATTAATAGATTGAATTTTAATACGTAGATAATGTGAGAATATTTTAATATGAAAAAATATAATATGAATTATATCATACAAACACACACACACACACGCGCTCACACGCACGCATACACGCCCACACACGCACACGACGCACACACACGCGCAAACACGCACAATTACATACATAGAAATTAAAATAAAATAATAATGTTTATTTTATCATCAATACTCATAGCTTACTTTTTTTCGCATATTTAAACTTTTACGTACGTACAATTTGATAGAGTTACAGGGCATATTAAAAATTATAAATAAACTGTTTAACTGCTACTTAGCCGCTCAGTGAGCGGTTGTATACTACATCCACTCACTGAATGTACCTATTAACATGACTATACTTTTGCTTATTAACAGGAAATATATGATTTTAAAATTGACAATATACAGGGTGTCCTGTTTTAATCAATCCAGTCAATTTCTCAGAAATTATTTATAGAAAATAAAGATTAATAACGTTGTTTCCTTTCTAAATAGAGCCAAAAAGATAATGATGTGATCTTGAATGACCTTTTATGTCTATGATCATTGTATTTGTCTTGAGGTGGACTACAACCGTAGGTATTCGAAAATGGTCAGGTTTATTTCAATAAGTACAGGTGACCATTATATCTTTTTGGTGCCTTCACCTAGAAAAAAAACAACGTGACCTCTTCGTCCTCATCGAAACCGTTCCACTTACATCTAAAATCTTTTATTGTATCACCAATAATTTCGGAAAAAATTGACTGGATTGATAAAATGGAGAACACCTTAAAGTATAGTACCTAATATATTATATAAGATATAAATGTAATACAATAATATAACAGGTTTCAATATTACGATATAATATGGCGATTGTGGCGCAAAGAAATATGCTCTGCTCTAATGAGTCAAAGATCCAAATTCAACTCCTACCAAAAATCGTTGGTTTTTATTCGATCACCACATCTCGGAAGAAAGAAGGGTAAATATTGACATCAAAAGGGGACCTAGCTCCGATCATATCGACCTTGGCATATGTTGTCAAGATATCATCGCCCTGAGTAACTCTCAAAAGATTTTAGCCGTCGCTCGTTTATTAAAAAGTTATTAACAAATAAAAATTTGATAAATTTTGTTATCAAACTGCTGTGTGTAAAAAATACATAATTTTCAGGAACAAAACAATGTGTTCTTTCTTAAAGCACAAAACAAGAAAGAAATTTTTGAAAAACTACCGATAACGCGTTAAAGTTGAAACTTAAAGCTTCAAAATGCTTTTAATTTTTTGTCTACAATAATTTTTCGTCTAGTTTCAGCGGTTTAAAAATAGCCCAATTTTTAGGATATGAAAAATGATACATACCTTTTTTTAATAAAGTAGCTCATTATTAAAAAATAAAATCAATAAGTTTATCAAAAGTATAGAATCTTTTAAGCAAAAATTCGGCAATGTCTCGACCACCAAAGGTACTAAAACCTGACCAAAACGTGGAAGATTAGCGCGCATTTCTCCCCATAATCTTTCTGTTTTGTATATAAACTTTACTATTAGGATCCATGGGAAATTTTCAGAATGGTTCACTGTTTGATGTGTATAACTTTCATTTTTGAGATCATTATATGCATGTCAACCCTAGACTTATATAGACCGATCCCTGCCGTAATAGGCAGCGTAGTAACATATACGGTACAGACATAGCCTCTCTGGTAGATCTGGCGTTCAGAAGAAAGAGACAGATCCACCAGAGAGCATCTAGAAAGGCTACTGCTGCACCGTTTTTGTTGCCACGCTACCTCTTATGGCAAGGGCCGGTCTATCTATATAAGTCTATAATGTCAACAGTCACTATATATAATTGATCCAGGAGCAATTCCGCGACTATCTCACATTAATGCGTGTGTATGCATGTAAAAGTTGTAAGTATAATAAACCACTAACAAAACATGGTGTTTTCAACACCCATCGAAAAGGTACCTACAAACATTGCAGAACATCCTATACATGTATATATGTGAAATTTTATTTGGAATCTTTACAGGTAAACGACTTAGATACAAAATATTCAACATAAAAACGTATAATAAAATAGTTTATATTTTCTTCATAATACAATACACAACAAAATAAAAAATTACTTAAAATCCGCGGTAAAAAAGACCAAATTCAAAGTTACGTATTTTTATAAAAAATGATCACAGAGCGATGTTTAAAAAACGTTTTAAAAGCTTAAACACTCAGCTTTCGAATGCTTCAAGACTTGTTTCTCTGCGAAGATTTTACTACAAACGGCGCTAATTTAAAGTGGACCTTGCGAAATTGAAGAATAAACTTCAACTTTGATGGCGTGCACAAAAAGAACGAAATTTATTCTCAAAGTTTTATTGATTTTATCGTAAACATTTTCTCTTTAAAATGTTTTTTTAATCCTTACGCTACCATTTTTTTCCCTGAGTTTTTCACTGACAATTTGAAGTGAGTAGTGCATTTTAAGGCTTTTTTTCTAAAAACCTATATTCTATCGCCGATATTAGCATCACCCCCAAGATGTACCACGGGAAAGTTACAAGGGTCGGACTTACACGTCGACACTGACCTCTTCATCTAACAAAACTCTCGGTTTCTAGAAAACAAGACCAAGCTCGACTAACAACTGAGTGGCTTACACCCATACGTCTTGCAACATGTTCTTGGCGAAAATCTTTCTGTAGCCGGGCAACAATTTGAGCTCTGCACTTCTGAAAGTCTGTGACATTTCAAAAAAAGGAAGCACTTTTGATAGATTCAAAACAACGATTTTTCTTCTCTCAAACTAAAGATGCACTGTACGCGTATTCGCAATTTGTTATTCGCGACTGTATGAAGTTAGTATTAAACCAACTTCATACACCATACATTTAGACCAGGGATGGCTAACCTTTTTTTATTCGCGGTCCATATTCAAAATTTTCAAACTTTCCGCGGGCCGTACTTACAATTAGGCAAGATCAATGCTAAAAAAGCTGATGGAGCGAGGGGTAACAGAGCAACAAGACGACGAACAAGGTGACAAAAGACGATCGCGCTTAACTGACGCAAATCTACATTCGTTTTTGCGAGTTGCGGGAACGAATTTCTCGCCAAATATTTCAAAAATAGTAGAAAAATTTAGAAACACAGAGTGACTGTAAAAATCGCCCCTTTTGCGGCCCTCGATTTCGGGATCGAATCATATGCAAATCAGTTCCTTATGGTAAGATATTAATAGAAAAAAAGTTTCAACTTGAGGTGACATTTAGTTTTGGAAATATGAGAGGTCAAAGTTCTAAAAAAACTAACTTATTTCGGAATATGCTGTTTTATTTTAGCGTTTTAAAGTGTTTTTGTATTAGATAATGAATCTAAAGATGAACCCTGTTTATAGTCATCGATAACTTATAGTTTATAGTAATTTTTTTGTTTTTTATAGTCATAGATAACTTTTTGACAATAAAAGTTATATATTAAAATACAAAGCGAAACGGCCGTTTTTTACAGAGCTTTAAAAGTTTAATTTGTATGTTCTACTTATATCAGAGTTTTGGTGCTTTTGCCCTAGAAAAAAATCAGTAGAAACATCTGGTAACCGTAAAATAAAGTGAAAAAGTATTTACTCATTTCATCCGATTGCAATGGGTTTCGTGTCATCTAATCCGCATTTGTAATTAAATAGTGGTCCCCATTTGATATTCTCCGTTTGACTCCTTCCCCCTCCCTCACATGGGGAAAGAGGGGGGGAGGGGGATAATGAATCGGCACAATTATATATCCCTTTCGAAAATATTCAGGACCTTTCTGAAACATGTCTTTCCAATGCTTATATGGATACATATATCCCAAGATATTAGGCAGAATCAAGTTAAATGAAACGCCCGTATATAGTATAACTTTGAACTCTCATATCTCTAAAACTAAATGTCACCTCAAGTTGAAACTTTTTTTCTATTAATATCTTATCATAAGGAGTTGATTTGCGTATGAATCGATCCCGAAATCGAGGGCCGCGAAAGGGGCGAAAAACCCGTCCTTTTTACAGTCACTCTTTCGCATTAGTTACTGGTATTCATCGAACTTCAGTGTTTAATTTTTCTAATTTCTTATAAGAAACAGTCTTAAAAATGTTAAAATTTCTTTATTTTTATAAGAAGAAATATTAAAGCTGTTTTTAATGTTAAATTTCAACATTGATAAAAGTAGTTTTATAGTTTTTTTATTTTTTCAATTTTTAAAATGTTTATTTTTCAAAACCACATGCGGCGTACAATATCAAGTAAGACCTTCCAATAATTTATTTGATTATTTAAGAAATTAACGTAAAATTGATCTGTCATAATCTCTCATCAAGAAAAACAGATCCGATTAGATTATTACCAATTATTACTGTCCATATATTTACACTAAATTGTTGTTGGTGTCTTAATTGAAGAATAGCACGTAGATTTTTTTCAGCCCAATAATTAATATTATAAAAATTGATAATTGCATCTCTGGTGAATGCAGCTTCGTCAATGAATAACACAGCGGACAAAAAATGTTGATCGGCAACAGACATCTGCGGGAACCAAGTACAAAAAAGAACTCTTAAAGGAAAATCATCTTCTTTAAGTGCCTGTAAATGTTGAATATGATACGGATAAAGCTGTCGCTGTTGCAAAACTTTCCACACTGTCTTAGTGTCCGACGTTCTTTATTGCTGCTATTTTTCGAGTATTGGTGCCAGCATTTTCTTCAACGTGTTGCACTTAGAACATATATAAATGGAAGGGGAATAGAGCATCGAGCCTGTCTCCAACATCGTGCGAAAGAGAAAGGTAGTGGAGAACGATCGCCCGCAATGCGCATGCGCAGATATCGTCGCGTTAGCAAGAGGGGGCAAGGTAACCATAGCAGACGATACCGGCGCATGCGCATTGCGGGCGATAGTTCACCACTACCTTTCTCTCTTACAATTAGAACATATTAAGCTTTCTCTCTCGCACGATGCTGGATATGGCTCGTTCCACGAAAGGTATACAGGTCTTCGAACGATGGTGGTGGGGATAGGACCTCTGACTGACGTAATTTTTAATTCGCTCGTTAATTGCATTAACGCATGGTTACAAAAGTTGCAACAATCTAAGGAGATGCGACTTATAGCCAAACCGATTTGCTGTGTTTTATCCCACATGTGTTCAGACTGCGTTCCGTAACCACTGGTAACTACGGAGACCGTGTCCGCAACCATCTACCAACGTTCTCCTTAGTCTTGTTATTCGCATTTGAAATTATGACGAAAGGGTGTATCATGCCGCAATGCCGAACAGGCTTTAAAACACCAAAGAAATGTTCCACTTTTAAAGTACCATCGAACACCGTACAACGCGAAAAATGGTTAGCCGCAATTCCGGGTATCGTTCTTAAATTATGTTAGGCATTAAATTATGTTTTGTTCTTTGCAAATAAAAGTTTTTTATACCCTCTGTATATGATACAATTATATATATAATATATTTATTTGTTAAGAAATATGAAAATACATTTAAAAATGCCCAATCTTCGGCGGCATTGTATCATAAAAAAGTATAAGTAAAATGTAAAAGAAAATATACATACAAATCCGAGATGTCCACTAGCTGCTACCTTATTTTATTGATTTTCTAAATCGCTAATAGAAAAATCATATAAAAAGTTTTATTTTGCATTTCTTTAAGATTTATATTATTTTGCAATCGTAATAAATACGAGGTAAGCATTGAGATGCGACAGACATATATATATAGATAGGCTGTTAGAAAGAGTTCGACAATTTGTTTCTATCTCTCACTCTCACTCGTATTTCTTTAGATCGCTGCACCTCTCGTGCCATGAAGCGAATTAGATTTTATTTCAATAAGACGACCACCCCCCACTACTACAATTTGAGCTCGTTCCAAGACCGTGGTATAGGCAATTCCCCTTCCGTTTATATATGTTCTAAGGTGTTGCAAAATCCGCTTTTCGAGATTAACATTTTGGACACTAACTGGTTTGCCACCGTCTGACATTCTCTTTTTAAACAAACCTGTATCTCGTAGGTGTTCATGTAATCTTTGAAATGTTTTTTTATCTGATAGATGTTTATTAGGGGAACGATCCGAGTATAGACGTCTTACTTCGACTGAATTACAAGTTCATGCAATACATGTCTGTCATTTCCTGATTTGAATACTTATTCATTCTTACTCACTTAACTATTACTTCTAACGCACACTGCACAGCAAATTAGTGAAGTACTAACAATAAGTGCTTCTAGCAAAAATCTATCTGAGATGAGTAAACTCAATTAATAAAATGTGTGAAATTAACAAAGTTGGGAAATATTCAGAAGATATTGAGCACTGTTTACAAATAAAAACCGAATAGGACTATTTCAAGCACCTCCTGAGGGTAAGCAGCTGTAAATTACTGGAGCACAAAAATGGTAATAACTTGAAAACTAGTCAAATAAGACATATGTTCCTCTCAACTGCTGAAGTGGGTCCCACATGTTAGAAAACACCCTGTATATGCGTTATTGATGACTCGTTTTAAGACTATTACTATTTCAAATTGTTACACTAAAGAGGGTCTAAACCTTAAAACCGAAATGTCTGTAATTTGTACTTATTTTTGTATTTAAGTTACTTTTTTGTATATCTTTTGCTTTAACATTTTGCGTTTTGCTCTTATTTGCTTTAAGATTTAAATTTAATTGTATTGGATTGAACGGAAAGTTCGTTTGTTTCTTTTTTTGCTAACTTGGCTCTGAGTGTAAATAAATGCAGCTAACTTTACTCCAATTGACTTAAGCTAGTATGGGTTGGTAGCTTATATTCCAACGCGCATTTAAAAAAAACTTGCGAAGATTAGTTGTGTTTTGTATGTTTGGCATAAGTTCAAAGATGGACAATAATAAAGTGCATTTTCGCAATATTATGCTATTCTATTACAAAAAAGGCAAGAACGCAATGCAAACCCAAAGAAAGATTTGTACCGCGTATGGAGAAGATGAAATAAATGAATAAATAAACAAACGTGCCGAAAGTGGTTTGCCAGTGTTCTGAGTCACTGTCCGCGGTGTTCGGTAAGGAGGCGGCGGGTCCGCGAGATGACCCCCCCGCGGGGGGTGTTCTAACCCGTAGATTCAGACACTCACGAGAATGTTACCTTAAAGTAGGTTCTGTCCGGTTTCCGACAATGCGTTAGAGAATTAAAAGAATACACCGATGATAGCTGCAACCGACGTTGCGAACACTTCCGTCACTTGAATTGTTCTTGAAGCGTGGCCGGTATGTCCGATGGGATGTCCGAGACGATCTTCCATGCGGGAGAAGTCCGACGTTCACAAAGCGAGAATAGGATTATCACATCAAAAGCGAATAACGTCCGCGTCTTCTGAGACTCGAATAATCACGTGCACATCCGACCGTTATTCCGACAAGATGGCTCACACTTGAGAAGACCCCAGGATAGCAAATCGATAGAATCGATAGATCATACGTGGCTAATCAATACATCGAAAAAGCCGTTCGGTGATTGGGCCGGCCGGGGCGAATCGAGGGCCGAGGGAAGATGGTTGAGCGTGCGTGAGGATGGCGAGTGTGCGAGGAGAGCCGGTAGCGGGGATGTCACGAAACGATCGAATTCTTCGAACAGCCAGGTTCCGTGCTGGAAATTTTGATCTCGCTCAGGACGGCCGGTCGAGGTTGATGACGATCAAATCATGATGTTAATTAAAAATAACCCGCGTTATCCTCGAGTAATAGCAGAGAGTCTCAAAATATATTACAATCAGCCGTTGTGGATTATTTAATTTCAATTTGATCGAAAAAAAAGCGAACGAACTTTCCCTTCAATCCAATATATCTAGAGAAAATATAAGTGTTATCTTGCTTCAAATGCAGACATAATATTCCAAAATGTTATACAGGGTTTACACCAATCCATACTGAGAAGCACGAAAAGAATTTTTAATCCAAGTCCAACATTAAAATATAAGTTTTAAAGGATAATATACATGTACCTGTAGAATCAATGTTGATAATCTTGCAAGAATTGGGAACAATAGCAAGTCGTTTTACTTCATGCTGATCAGGAATCAATCGAGTGTATATGTCAAACAACTCCTGATGTAGTTCAAGTTTTAATTCAAAAGCCTTTGCTACAGCCTCATAAGTTACATCATCATGAGTAGGTCCAACACCACCAGATGTAAATACAGCAGAATACTGCTTTGATGCATTGCTTATTTCTTCAGCAATATCGTCCACCTAATTAAAGATTTAAATATTAAAAACAATTTATATGCATTTACCTAAAAATTTTATCATTAATAAAATAATAAAACTGTTATTAAAAATTTAAATTAAAAGTATTATTTAGAGAATTCTATTAACATAAAATATTTGTTTCTCAATTTCATGTATGTACAAAGTGTCTCCATCAAAAAGGGGACGTATTTTGGGCGGACTATACGGAGGTAGGGACCCTCTAGTCAGGGATGAGCAAACAAGTCAACAGGCTGCGGATTGGTCGCCGCCATTCGAGGGTCACTTCCGTGTTTCAAAACGGGCGCGCTAAGCTTTTGTATTTATGTAAGATCTGACTATGAATACCGGCCACAGCTTTGACAATTGACAGTTGCATTCAGCAGCGATGTTTGCATACGATGTGTGTCAAAAAATATATAAGAAAAAATTCATAAAAGTACAATATTATATACATATATATATATGTACTTATATATACGTATACAGGGTGTCCCATTTTAATGTCCCACCTCAAATAACTTTCTTATTTTTGATTGTAGAAAGAAATGTTTCAGACAAAAGTTGTATGATTTCGTGGAAGACATAAGATGGTGCCATTAGTTTGACCTTGAATAGTTGCTTGAAGGACACGTAAAGGTCACCTTCAATTTCTTAAGTGAAACCACCTACTTTTCATTACATATTCTTCTAGCTTACATCGAGAGCTTTCCAAAACAATTAAATACCTTTTCGTTAAGTACTTTTTAAGTTATAAGGCAAGATGAAAAGCACAATCCGGCCGGTCAAAGCAAGATGAAAAGCACGATCCGGACGGTCAAGGCAAGATCAATAGCACGATCCGGCCGATCAAGGCAAGATGAAATACACGATCCGGCCGGTCAAGGCAAGATGAAAAGCACGATCCGACCGGTTAAGGCAAGATGAAAAGCACAATCCGGCCGGTCAAAGCAAGATGAAAAGCACGATCCGGACGGTCAAGGCAAGATCAAAAGCACGATCCGGCCGATCAAGGCAAGATGAAAAGCACAATCCGATCGGTCAAGGCAAGATAAAAAGCACGATTCGACCGGTTAAGGCAAGATGAAAAGCACGATCCGGCCGGTCAAGGCAAGATCAAAACCACGATCCGGCCGGTCAAGGCAAGATCAAAAGCACGATCCGGCCGATCAAGGCAAGATGAAAAGCACGATTCGACCGGTCAAGGCAACAACAAAAGCACGATCCGGCCGATCAAGGCATGGTGAAAAGCACGATCCGATCGGTCAAGGCAAGATGGAAGAGCACGATCCGGCCGGTCAAGGCAAGATCGAAACTACGCTCCGGCCGGTTAAGGCAAGATGAAATACACTGCTTTTGATCTTGCCTTGACCGGCCGGATCGTGGTTTTGATCTTGCCTTGACCGGTCGAATTGTGCTTTTCATCTTGCCTTGATCGGCCGGATCGTGCTTTTGATCTTGCCTTGACCGGCCGGATCGTGGTTTTGATCTTGCCTTGACCGGCCGGATCGTGCTTTTCATCTTGCCTTAACCGGTCGAATCGTGCTTTTTATCTTGCCTTGACCGGTCGGATCGTGCTTTTCATCTTGCTTTGATCGGCCGGATCGTGCTTTTGATCTTGCCTTGACCGTCCGGATCGTGCTTTTCATCTTGCTTTGACCGGCCGGATTGTGCTTTTGATCTTGCCTTGACCGTCCGGATCGTGCTTTTCATCTTGCTTTGACCGGCCGGATTGTGCTTTTCATCTTGCCTTATAACTTAAAAAGTACTTAACGAAAAGGTATTTAATTGTTTTGGGAAGCTCTCGATGTGTAAGCTAGAAGAATATGTAATGAAAAGTAGGTGGTTCCACTTAAGAAATTGAAGGTGACTTTTACGTGTCCTTCAAGCAACTATTCAAGGTCAAACTAATGGCACCATCTTATGTCTTCCACAAAACCATACAACTTTTGTCTGAAACATTTCTTTCTACAATCAAAAATAAGAAAGTTATTTGAGGTGGGACATTAAAATGGGACACCCTGTATAACGCATTATTTGTTTTAAAATAAGCAATAAACAAATGACTGATAGTGAAACCTATTCCAGTAGCTTGACTCTTAGTTATGATAAAACAAGCACTGTTAAATAGAAACAATGACATTGAATGTTCTTATTACACCTGCAATTAGCCTATATTATAGTTACCGGAGTCTACCACGTGGAGGTTGCAGTGCGATTTTAGACTCCTTTGGGGTGCTTTTTGTACGTGAGTCCCCTTGCCTCTCACGATTCGGGGTGCTTTTTTTACGTGAGTCCTCTTGCTTCTCACGATTCGGGGTGTTTTTTGTATGTGAGTCCCCTTGCCTCTCACCGCTCATCTATTCATCTAGTTCCATAGCATCATTTGGATTGATAGGCTGCGCTCTATTAGATGCATCCAAAATGTTATACAGTAGAGACGTAGCAGGATATGAAACATTTGGTTCATGACGTGCGTATCCAACAAACCATAATACACTGGCAACGTGAGCACACGAGCCAAAACTCCTAGCACCTGTTTTACAGGTACAGTAGTATCCATGAATAATGTTGTCATGAATATCATTATCGTGTTTATTCTCTTCAATGCTGTCGTATGCTATCCATAACTGATATTTTGCAGCATTGCGAAATCTAAAGTATAGTCTGACTCTTATAAAACCGGGTTCGTCAATGAGTTCATCTAACTGAAACTCTTCTTGTTGGTCTCGTTGAATCTTATCCTGTATGTAAGAAGGTGCCAAGTGAATCTGATATACACCTACCGTCAGGTCTCGCAGATATTCTAAGGTAAGGCGAGGAAAATTAGACACCTGATGTTGATTAAGTTTTTTCCATCGTCCATTTCTGTTACGAAGATTGTCCGCTTCCACTCGCGCTTGCACAATATTAACAGTTTGGAATTTTTCTAACATTTCTCTCGCTAGTTGCGCATTGGCCTCTTCCATATGGATAGGAGGGTGATATCTGTTTATTATCGCTCCAACAATTCAATAAAAGTCACCAAGATTATATATATACAGGGTGTACCTAAACTGGCGATAAATATTTTAATGACACATACTTTGTAACATTTTAAGACAAAAATTCTAATACGAAAATGCCGAGGCTATAATAGTTTTCAAATGAGAAAAGTTTAAAGATAACGAATGACAAGGTTAGATTTTCGCGCGCTCAGGGATGGTAACATGGCCAATGATATAGGTGCTTTCATGAATCGAATGCCTTTGAGTATTGTGAAATTGTTGCAAAAAAATTCAAAAGTTTTATTAAGAAACTATTTTTGTTTGTCCGTAATAAATTATTTATTCAATAATTCAATATATTCATGATATGTGTCATTATGTCATATTTATTTGGTTAATTCATATGATGGTAATAAATCTCCGCGATAAAAATTGATCAAATCGATGAAATCATTTTTTGTTTAAACTTTTGATTGAATTGGTTATAAAATTGCTAATACCAATTATTTATTCAATTCTGATATAAGTCTAGCCACTCTCTACTCGTTCTTAAAAAGTATGATAAAATCTTAAATATTTAAAAAAGAAAGAAGTTAACATAATGAAATAAAATAGAAAGAATTAACGTAAAATAAATCAAAACGGGCGTACTTTATCAAAACCCACGAAATAATTTTTAAATAAATTTTTTCAAAATATCATTTTACGACATACATTACTATAAGCTTTCTTTTTAATGTTAAAATCGATTTATTTACATGGAAAGAAAAATTTTAAATTAAATTAAAATTAGAAAATGTATGAATTAATAAAAACTAAAATACAAAACGTATAAACTAATAAAATTGAAAATACGAAACGTGTGAACTAATCGAAGCATTTGCAACTATTACGCCACAAATGATTTTAAATGCAACAACGAGTTTGTTACGACGTGCACGATTGTGTATCGAATGTGACGGTGGACACTTTAAACACCTTTTATAAATAGAGGTATCATTTTCATACTACTAATTTCCTACTGGTTTTGAGCGAGAAAATTATGAACAATTTATTACTAATGCTAACGTTTTTCTTGACAGATATTTTGTTGGATTTGAGCGGTGAGCGTTTGGACCGCAAAATGATTGACTGCATGTACAATGTACATATTAAGTTAATTTTATTAATTCACACGTTTTGTATTTTCAATTTTATTAGTTCATACGTTTTGTATTTTAGTTTTTATTAATTTATACATTTTGTAATTTTAATTTAATTTAAAATTTTTTTTTCCATTGATGTAAATAAATCGATTTTAATATTAAAAAGAAAGCTTATAGTAATGTACGTCGTAAAATAATATTTTGAAAAAATTTATTTAAAAATTATTTCGTGGGTTTTGATGAAGTACGCCCGTTTTGATTTATTTTACGTTAATTTTTTCTATTTTATTTCATTATGTTAACTTCTTTCTTTTTTAAATATTTAAGATTTTATCATAATTTTTAAGAACGAGTAGAGAGTGGCTAGACTTATATCAGAATTGAATAAATAATTGGTATTAGCAATTTTATAACCAATTTAATCAAAAGTTGGAACAAAAAATGATTTCATCGATTTGATCAATTTTTATCGCGGAGATTTATTACCATCATATGAATTAACTAAATAAATATGACATAATGACACCTATCATAAATATATTGAATTATTGAATAAATAATTCATTGCGGACAAACAAAAATAGTTTCTTAATAAAACTTTTGAATTTTTTTGCAACAATTTCACAATACTCAAAGGCATTTAATTCATGGAAGCACCTTTATCATTGGCCATGTTACCATCCCTGAGCGCGCGAAAATCTAACCTTGTCATTCGTTATCTTTAAACTTTTCTCATTTGAAAACTATTATAGCCTCGGCATTTTCGTATTAGAATTTTCGTCTTAAAATGTTACAAAGTATTTGTCATTAAAATATTTATCGCCAGTTTAAGTACACCCTGTATATATAATCTTGGTGACTTTTATTGAATTGTTGGATAAAAGATTATATATATATATAATCTTGGTGAAAAATGGGCAAGTAATTCCCCCCTTCCCCATGATGACATTGACGTCGCGGATCATCTCTTGGCCGGTAAAAAGCCCTTCGCTCAGGACGAGCAACTTAAAATTCTCGGAATCGGATGGAATCCGTCTACAGATGTTTTCGAATTTCGCGTTGCGCTTGCGGATACCGTCCTAGATACTAAACGTACCATATTGTCCGCTATCGCGAAATTTTATGACCCGTTGGGCTGGGCCACTTCGGTAACGATCGCCGCGAAAGTTATGATGCAAAGGCTCTGGCAAATTAAGCTCGGTTGGAATGAGACGTATTTCCAAATCGACTCAAGATAAAGAACAAAGCGTCTATCTTTCGCACCATTGCGCGAGATGGAAAGAAATCTATTCCCGGCTTTCATATCTCGGCAATTTGCAGGTTCCTCGTTAGAATGGCCTCGGGCCTGATACCGATCACGCGGAAATACACGGTTTCGCTGACGCGTCGAATAATGCGTACGCCGCCGTTGTTTACCTAAAAGTCGTTTCTTCATCGGGCAAAGTCACGATTACTCTGCTCGTCGGCAATCGAAGGTCGCCCCCTTGAAATCTATAAGCATACCTCGGCTAGAATTATGTGCGGCCTTACTTCTCGCGCGACTTGTTAACTTTGTTCGAAATTTGAGCGGTTATAACGACTTTCCGTATTATTGTTAAACGGATTCCAAAATCGTGCATGCTTGTGTAACTCAAGATCCCTCACGATGGAAGACGTTCGTCGCCAATCGCGTTACTAAGATTCAGGCTCATCTTTCGAACGTTTCATGGCGACATGTGCCAACCGCAGACAATCCTGCGGATTGCGCTTCGCGCGGCACATTCGGAGAAGAAATTCTCAATCATAAGCTGTGGTGGCACGGCCCTTCGTGGCTCAATCTCGCCGCTGACAAATGGCCGACCAGCGACACGCGTCTTCCATCGGACGCTCCTCCAGAGGAGAAAACTATCTCCCTGCAATGCTATCAACCCAACTACCAGTGGGATCTCGCCACAAAGTACTCATCTTGGCATAAATTAATTCGAGTCACCGCGTACATACTTAAATTTACCCGCCTCTGTCGTAGCGGGACAATCTCTGTGACAATCTCTCCGCGTTGTCTCCCCGCGCGTTGTCTCATTATCCCGCCCCAAAAAGTGTTTCGCTCTCTGCGTCCGATTGTACTATTGCCAAAACCTTTTGGTTTAAGAAAATTCAAGCCGACTTTTTTTCAATCAAGATCAATGCTTTGTCGCAACAACGGAGCCTTTCGTCGAAAAGCTCGATTCTCTCTATTCGACCGTTTTTTGACCGAGACGGAGTTCTGCGCGTGGGTGGGCGACTTAGCAAAGCTCTTTTGCCGTTTTCTGTTCTCCACATATACTTCTCTCGTCGCATCCGCTAGTCAAGCTTATCGTGAGCCAAGCTCACCTGCGAGCGCTACACGCCGGCTAGCAGCTCACCTTGAATATTTTACGCCGTGACTTTTGGATCATTCGCGCTCGCAATCTAGTCAAATCAGTTATTCATAAGTGCGTTGCGTGTACGCGCGAGCGAGCCACGATTCCCACGCAAATCATGGGCGATCTCCCCGAACCACGCGTAGTTCTTTGCACTGCGGTTTAGATTATGCGGGAACCGTGCAAATTCGCGCCTCCTCAGGTCGCGGTATTACTTCCCGCAAAGCGTACATCGCGCTATTTGTTTGTTTAGCTACCAAAGCTATACATTTAGAATTGGTCGGAGACTACTCTACCTAAGCGTACTTAAACGCCTTTTCCCGTTTTTGCGCTCGTCGCGGTCTTCCGCAAATTATGTATTCCGACAACGGTACGACCTTCGTCGGAGCTGACCGAGAATTGAGTTCGCCATACAGATCCGGGTTCAAGATGCAAATTTCCTGAACCTGACTGCTTCGGATAATGTTACGTGGAATTTCATCCCTCCGTCCGCGCCGCATTTCGGCGGGTTATAGGAGGCAGGCGTACCGAGTGTTAAAATTCATTTGCGTCGCGCTTTAGGTAATCGTATGTTAACGTTCGAGGAATTCTCCACCTTATTATGTAGAATCGAAGCCTGTTTGAATTCCCGACCGATCGCACCTCTCTCAGATACCCTCGAAGACTACGAAAGTCTCACCCCCGGTCATTTTTTGGTCGGATTCGCCCTCACGGTTAACCCAAAACCATCATTGCTCAATCTTAATGAGAATCGTCTATCTAGATGGCAACTTGTGCGCCATATTATTGAAAGATTCTGGAAGATATGGAGTAACGACTACTTGAATACGTTACAACAACGAGACGCAATGTCACCCAGGTTCCGACGGTTTCGTACGGGTGGTGACCGTTAAGACGGCTACTTCTGAGTACCGGAGGCCGATCGTAAAACTGTGCGTTCTACCTGTCAATAGCGAGGCGACGTGCAATTAAGCCTATTTCCTGCGTCCCCGCAAGGCACTAGTTAGATATAAGTATTTCTTTGCAATTTAGATTTAAGTATGTATGTCCATGCGCCAATGCTACGTCACGGCAAGCGGCCTGGTTTACTTCTAGTCATCAATGTATTTTCTATCCGCGCGTGTCGTTCCTGCGACTCTATATTATTCCCACTTATTTGTAATTTTTGCGTTGCTAAACTCTATCATATTAATTGTTTCGAAACTATCGTTCCGAGGCGAGCGGTATGCTCGAGTTCCGTCGAACTTAATCGAAATTTCCTGTACGAACACGAAAATAAGTTCCCCGCTCCGCCCGCGTTGAAACCCAGCGGATCGACGCGATCACGCGCCGTGAGACGCGTCGTGCTGCCCGATTCGTCGGAGCACCGGAGCGGCCGGCTCCAACACGTGCGTTGCTCCAACGAACGAATAGCGATCCAGCTATCGGTACGTGTTCAGCTCTGAAAAACAGTTTTTTCGAACGAACTGCGTTGAATCCTCGCGCAAGAACGTCGGTCGAACGCAAGTCGCCGCAGTTCAAATCTGACTCTCGCAATCATTACATCGCACCCCGTCTGACACTCTGAATCGCTATTCGGTCGTATCTAATTCTAAACTGCGCATATCGAAACATTACCGAGTGATTAAATTAAGTGTTGTTCGAGGGGCCGGTGAACTGCCGATCGTGTTCCGCTCGCGACCGTTCCTCTGCCTCGCGCATTCAAGATCTCCGACGACCGCGACCAAGATCTCCGCCCCGCGAAAGCTTTGCGCCAGAAGCTTTGTCAAGATTTCCGATCCGTGACGATAAGCAGTAATCAAGGACGGACACGAAGATTTCCGTATTCGCGGTGCACGATTCGTCGTTCCCTCCCTCGTGTAACGAATAAAGAATATATTGAGTTTTTTGCAAAACAGTGTCTTGCGAGTGCTTTCCCCCTCCCACTCCTCCAGCGAGTCTACAGACTTGCGTTACATACGCTTCTCGTTCAATTCTGAGCGGAATTTAGCCTCAGAGCGATCTCGTCGAGATCGACGCCCGAACAAACATTTATCGAAGACATTGAATTAATGATCGTTTAAATGAGTCCATGGCCTCATGAAAAAAATCCACATGATCAGAAAATTTATTCGCTAGAAGGTAAATTCGGTTTATAGGTTTAAATTTACGTAAGAAGTACGATGTGATTCTTCGTGGAAGACTAAGTTGTTTCTGAAAAATCTGGCTGGGATATGTAGTTTGACGCATTCTAACAAGTCGGAACAAGTGATACGTCCGTTAATCAATTTGAAGAGAAATAATAAATCTAAATATGTTCGTCTATCACTTAGTAATAATAAGTTAATCCTAGCTAACATATAATCATAATTATGGGCGTAATAATGGATTGGGTTCTGCGTATAGTAACTAATTCTTCGAAGAAAACGATGTTGAATCCTCTCAATTTCTAAACTATATTTAAGATGGTACGGAGCCCAAACTATGGCCGCATATTCCAATTGTAGTCTAACTAAAGCGCAGAAAAAAAGTCTTAGTATACAAAAATTTTTAAAGTATTTACAAGATCGTAATACAAAACCTAGTTTTTTATACGCACAGCTCGTAACAGATTGAATATGTGTATCCAATGATAAATTTGTAGAAAATAATACACCTAGATCTCGTGCGGTGTCTCTCGCAGAAAGAGGATATCCGTTTAAAATATAGTTATAAATATAAACATTTTTCTTTTTGCTAAAGCGGATTACATGGCATTTAGATAGATTAAGATGCAATTTATTCAAGTTACACCAGGACTCCAAGCGATAGAGGTCTTGTTGAAAGAGAAAGGTATCTAAAAGATTTACTATCCGACGAAATAATTTTAAATCATCTGCGAATAGCAGAAATATTCTATGTTTAAAGACCTTTTTATATCATTAATGAATATATTAAATAATAGCGGACCTAGGTGAGAACCTCGAGGTACGCCGGAAGTAGCATTAATGACTCTAGAAACGAAATTTTTAAATTTAATGACCTGTGATCTTTCTTCAACAAAACTTGATATCCACTTTAGCAATATCCCATCTACGCCATATGCCCGTAATTTACATAATAGCAGAGTGTGGTCGACACTATCAAAGGCCAACGGTAGTCAACGAGTTTATAAAGCTCCAGAAAACTTTTACATTGTTTGTGACTGCATGTTCCGATTTCAGCACGTAGTTTTTGAAGCATTTAGAGGCTAAAGATTTACATTGAGCTCTTAGTTGAGAAAATGTCAGATGTTCAGAGAAACGATTTGTATTTTTAAAATGATAACAAGCTGTTCTTTTGGCTTTCGTAAGAGCTATCAGTTCTCTTGTAAACCATATAGGATAAAAGGACCTGCGCACTGGATAAATCGGAACATATGTCAAAAACGCATGATTTATATGGAAATATAAAAATTCGACAGCTTCATCGATGCCGAGGTGCCGCAGTTCGTCGTCCCACATGATATTGCCCAGATAATCATTTATAACCACTGTGACGTGGCAGCTCCGCTGCACGTTGCAGCGTCCCCGCCGCCGCCACGGGGCGCGGAATTGTGCTCGGGGGCGAGCCGGAAGAGCAGCGCGAAATCTCCAGGGGGCCTCGTCGTTAACTTATAACGTATTAATTACCTTTTTTTTGTCTTTATTATTTTTTGTAATCGCGGCACCTCGCCGGAATCCACCGACGAGAACATCATTGGCGGCGACCTTGCGAGCGTCGGGAAAGAGGAGCAGTGCGCGGGGCGCAGGACGCTCCGGAATTCGGCCGTGCGGAGAGGAAGGATCGTCGCGGGCCACGCACAGGGGAGAGCGGGGCAAGACTTCGACCGCGTGATCCTGGCGTGAGGACGGGAGCGGTCCCGGCGTTCTGGATGCGGGAGGGCGGAACGACCCCGCCGCGACAGCGTTACGCTGGACGCGGCGTAATCGCTAAGACGGTCACGACTCCGACCGGGAAGTCGCGGGGAAGGACGCCCCCGCGGCGGAGACGCCGTGAGGCGAACCGGGACACCCGACCCGTTTTCATCGACCACCCCATCGATCAATTATCGCGGAGTCGCGAGGCACCCCGCGACGGATCACGCGAGATTACGTTACGCGAATTGTCGCGGCGTACTTGCGGGATCGATCCCGATTGGCCCGCGCTATCGCGCCACAGACGTACGCACCCCCGGGGTGGGGCGCGTCGTCGATCCGCAATCGAGCAGCCGAAGGAACGATCTCTTTCGGTTCGCCCTCTCGACGAGTGTACACGTTTTCTTATCGCGTTTTCTGTGCTACCGTGCCACGAAGAGGTGAGGCCAGTTATCCGGTCCGTGCAGGCGCCCCGGGGAAGCGGTGACGTCGATGGAGACAGAGTCTACTACCGGTGAGGTTGCCCGAGTGTTGTTTAGTGTACAGCCACGGGAAAGCCGTCGGGTCGCGTTCGCGTTTCGTGCCGATTCGCGTTAGTGCCGCTTTAGTGAATTTTGGTGTCCGCTCGCCGTGCACGGCGTAGGAAATAATTTACGCGGTAGCGATCGGCATCGAGCGCGGAGGGCCCCCCTGGCGATCGCGCGAGCTTGTGTGTGCGGGATTAGGGCGTCGCGGATTCGCGTCGCGAAAACGACCCCTGGAGATCGTGATCGCGGGCGTGTGCGGCAACCTTCGGCGGGGTCGAAGGTCGAGGCCTCGCGTTCGCGCGGACGGCGTGCGGGAGTGGCCGCGTATTAGATTCGTGTATGGCGTACGTTCTCGGGTTCGCGTTGAGTGTGGCGTAACTTCGTATCTGCTCGCGTACCGTGTGGAGTCCGGCGTTCTTACGACCGACTTCGAGTGCGCGTTGAGTGTGGCGTGGACTCGTATCTGCTCGCGTTCCGTTGTGAGTTCGACCCTTTTTGGCGTTTTCGATTGCGTAGTGCCGTCCCGAGTCGTACCCGCGTTCGCGCTCGCGCCTCCGCCGCCGCGCCCCAGCGTGCGAGTCACGTCGCGCCCGCATACCGCGTGTTTTTGCATGTTGTTCGCTGCGTATTATTTCCGTGCCGCGTTCTGAAGATATTATTCGCGACGCTACCACATCGTATTACTGGCGATATCGTCTCGCGATATTATATTGCGTTATTATTTGTGATTATTTGGCGTTATTAGTCGCTGTAGTATTTCGCGTTATTGTTTGTGTTATTATTTTGCATTACTTATTTGTGTTATTATTATGCGTTAGTAGTCGCGATATTATTTCGCGTTATTGTGTGTGAGATTCTTTTACGTTATTAGTCGCTGTTGTTCAGCGTTATTAATCATGAGACTATTTTGCGTAACCGTTAGAGATCTTAGTTTGCGTTACTAGTTGAGATAATAGTCGACATTATTATTCGTAATAGGATCTCGCGATATTAGTTGTAGTCAGTTGACGTTATTATTTGCGATCTTTCTTCGCGTTATTATTTGCAATATTCTTTCGCGTTACTGTTTATATCGTTTTTCTAGTATCTTGTGTTTCTCGCTGCCGCGTGTTTGTTTTGCTCTATTATTCGCGTTCGATATTCTCGCGTATCAGAGTCGCGTCCGAATATGATCTCGCGTACTTTGGATTATTTCCCGTATCATTGTGTTATTATGTGCGACCTTATTTAGTATTATTATTAGCGATCTTAATGGCGATAATTATTAATTGCGATATTAACGATATTATGTTTGCGTTGTTTGCTGCCGCGTGTTAGTCTTGCGTTATTATTCGCGTTTGATATTTTGTATTAGATTCGCGTCCGGATGTTATTCATTGGCATTTTCTGAGTCGGAATATTAAGATTGCGTTACCCTGGTTTATTCGTTGCGTTATCTTGATTATTGTTCGCCTTATCCCGAATCTTTTCTCGCGTTATTGTTAAGTTACGAAATATTTTGCTGATTTGCGTGCCCTATTGCGCCCGTAATTGCGTCGCGCGTGCGAAGAGCTCACGCCGACACGGCGTAAAAACCACTGACGACAGAACAGAACCAAGTAGACCGGAGCTGAATCTCCGAGTCTGATTGATAGCGATTTATTGCGATCCCAGCGTGATTATCTGTTTCTTGGGCGAGTTGTAATCTCGCAAGAGTACGTTGTCGCGCCTCGTTTGGCGCACGCAGAAATTCTACTTGACCGTCGACGTTTGTGGCGTTATTCTTTGTATTATTTACCGGATTACGTTTTGAGTGCGAGAGATATCGCGAATGTTATTTAGATCTCATTGTTTAGTTCTTGGTTTGTTCCGTAACGATCCAGAGATCATTATAATTTAGTCACTCAACAGTTTCATAAATTCCAATATATTTTCCGTCTGATCTTACGTTACTCGTTGTCGCGGGTTACTCATCGCGTACGCTCGCGCTTGATATTACTCCGCGTTTTTTATTTAGTTTTTGTAAACGAACTTGATTACAGTTCGATAGGCGGAGGCGATTGCCTCACTCAACTTTGTTCTTATTCCACGGATCAATTTAAATATTATTATTGAAATTACTATTATTGAACCACTGTTTCACCAATTTCATTACCAGATCTTAGTAATAAACAATCATCTATTTTTATTATATTCTACTGTGTAACGAATTATTTGGCCGTCATCCCGTCGTCCTCTTAAGCTGCCCTGCCTTGCCCTGCCCCTCTACCGTTAGGTCGAGCTGGTCGGCCTTCGCACGAATAATTCCGTTAAGCTTTCGTGATTCAGTAATTGCGTTTGGCGAGTTTTTGCGAATTGAAGCATTCGAGTTGTCGTGATAGATTATTTGAGGATCGTTGTATTTAGTGGACGCGGTTTGCCGCGTCTGGCGCCCAATGGTTTATATCGCGAGTCAAGGGATTTCGTGCGAGGGACCCATTTGAGAGGCCCGACACCTGACTCTCTACCGTCCCCTTTTGATCCGGCTTGCGCCCGCGTGCAAAAAGCCGTGACACCACATAATTTGCTTGTTTAAAATTCCATTTCCATTCAAGATCTGGCGGGGTGGGAGGGGAGACGGACACGTCAACCTCGGCACCGATATTTCAATAGCTGGGTGGTATCGATCCTGAGTGCATAAAAGCCCATCGGCCGGTCGCACCGTTAGATTACGCAAAGTGGAAAAGACTAGATCCAACGTGCCGTGGGCTGCATTTAAAACACAATTATGTTGGTGAAAGTTAAATTCATTAAAGAAGTGCATGACCGTGCACGCCTGTTCCGAAAAATAACCACAGTGACCCACATTCAGAAAACCATCATTATTATGCCAAACAGTATGAAGCAAATTGTAGTCACCTACAATCAATATATCGGCGTTAGGCGACACAGCCATCACCTCCTCGATAGAAAGGCAGTGCGACTCATAAACGGGAGAATCAAAGGCCGGGGGCAAATATGCCGTGCCGATGACTAAATAATTCAGCCGAATGTCAACGAAGAGTTGTTCGAAGTACGATGCTGTCACCTTTAAAGTTCGACAAAACAAATCATCACGGACAGCAATAAGAACATCGCCTCCACGCAAATAACCAGTATTTACATAACTTCTATCCACACGGAATACAATAAACTTTTCGAAGCCAAGTTCTGCGTCTGAAATACTGTCATTTAACCACGTCTCAACAAAAATGATAATATCGTAGATTTCAGCGGCAGCGGATACAGCACAACGCAAATCGCACAATTTTGTTTTCAAACCACGCACATTTTGATAGTATACTAAAGGGACCCGATTTAGTTTTTTATTGTAACGTTATGACTGATGTCGACAATCTTGGGCACTTCATTTTTATAGCAAATTGTCTTGTTTGTCTCGCCCGCATCCTTTAACGCCCTCAGCCTCGACTGCAAATCCTTGAAGTACTGCCTTTGTTTGAGAGTATAATCTTGAGATATCCCTACTGGTCCAGAGTAACTTGATTTATTTCGCAGAATCGATAGGGCGTACTGTTTGGTAGGTAGAGAGACTCTTAACGGTCTGGAGTGTCTTTGAAGCTTTTTGCCCAGTCTCATTGTTTTTATCTTAGAAATCATTTTGGGTTGGATTATTTTAAAGATGTTCTTTACAAGATCAGCATCTGAACAATTTATATTATCCGATTCTTCCAGATTGTAACATATAAGATTTGTCGATCTTCTTTCCCTGTCTTCAATTTCCTCCATGATATCCATCTCAAGTGATGGGTAAGGAACCGAGGGTTGAGTGTTGACCAGCAAGTTCTCCAAATGGTCCATTCTAGTCGACAAGGAATTTATGTCTTTCTTGATTTTCTCCATATCAGCACGATACATTGCACGAATTTCTTTACGGAAATCGGCAAACTCCGTGTGTATTAGTTTTTTAATATTATCTAGGAGATTTGTATCCGTAATTTGAGATGAACTAAACAGACTTCTGCAGTCCGTAAATTGGTTATTTGAATAAGGATATCCAGTACGAGGGATGCAAGCCGGATGAGATGAAATGTTGCAGAATTCGCAGGTAATAGGTTTGACCACTACAGCAGCACAACCTTTGCAAGTCTTTCTCCCGTCCATAGCCATTGACAATTTAATAAATTTGAGCTTAACGGCCACAAAAGAGAAACGAGGAGAAACAAAACAGAAACAAGCCAGAGACAGAGGAAACACGTCCGTCCTTTACCAAAGTTGACGACTGACTGACATATTAATATAAGATACCACTTTTCACGCAAAACACAAGATAGAGGCAAAATCAAAGTAATGTATTTAAGCACAGGTAAAATGATTGACATGTTAACAAAATCTTTACCAAAGATAAAACACGTTAAATGCGTCGAATTATTAAATTTAAATGATTAATTTCATTTAATTACGTTTAAAAGGTTAATTTAAATATTAAATTTTTTCTTTGTTATTTTAGTTTAACACATTGATATAGGAGGTGTTGGATATTGAATGAATATCAATGTGATTTAGATTTCCTAGCATTATTCCTAGCGATTGGCAGTGCCGCGTGCGCAGGCGCTTTTAATTCATTATTTCGTTTCTTTTCTTATCATAAGTTCATGCGTTCCACGATGTGTTGCACGTGTGCTCGCTTTTTATTCTTTTGATAATATATATGTCGTAGGCAAATAGTTATTTTAGGAAAATAGCTTTTGACTAGACAAATGCTATCTGGCTGGTCAAATGGCTTTCGCCTGGTTTTTTCCTAAAATAACTATTTTCCTACGACAAATATATAATAAAATCCGTTTACTGTGTTACTGCAAAAGTGTAGTCGCTTATTCAGAAACCCAATATACTTCCAAGAATTTAATATAGCAATAATATGTTAATTTTTTATCAGACATATTTAAAAAAATTTATTTCTGAGAAATAAAAAGTTAAAATTGTGAATACTGTTTTAATATATTTTTTATGATATGCGTAAATTTTTATAAATTATGAATAGTTTTCTACAATCACAAATTATCTAAAAAACTATCTAGATAAATTGCTTATTGCGATAATTATCTAATCTCTCAGATAGATTAATTGAGAGCAAAATCGTCTTTATCTCATCTAATTTGCCTATCTTTAAGAAGCCATATCTCAGCTTGGAGATCGTAGGACAATTTTTCTTGGCGCGTTTTAAATGGTAAAGCCTTGACTTTAAAGTAGATACGATGACATTGTCCGCTCTATTGAACTGTCTTTTCTGTAAAGATCAAAATCAGGTCTTGGAAAAATCCTGGAAATGTTACGACTTTGTAGCCTTCCACAAAAAAACCAGGAATGGAGCGAATAATTTCGCTACATAAGCTTTAAAGTGGAAAAATTTCTCTTTAAAATAGTGCAAAAACATGGCTCTATCATACCTAGGAACCAAGCTATCGAGTTTTATAGTTACCTATGTGTTTCGCAAGGTATTGTGTAGTATTGGCACCATTCGCGTTATTTGATGTGCACCATGGAAAATTTGCTTAATTGGATTTTGTACATTATATGTATAATGTATGGTGTATGTGTGTCAGTATGAAGTGTGATGCGTAAATATGTTTTTGGAGTGTGTGATTTGTGTAAAATTGTGTGTTTAAGTACTTTTTGTTTTTTGGCATGTAAATAAGTTAATGTTGTTAACTCACGTTTCAGACTTAACTTACATCCACACTTACATCCACGTTAATTGATCCACACACTAAAAATACCGTGGACAGCAAAAATAACTAACACAGAAGTCCTGAAGAGAGTGGGGAGAGACCGTGAGCTGCTGAGTGTGGTTAAGAAAAGGAAGACAGCGTATCTGGGACACGTCATGCGTGGCGAAAAATACCAATTCTTACACCTGATAATTGAGGGCAAGATAGAAGGAAGGAGGGGATTGGGACGAAAGAAAATGTCATGGCTACGTAACATCAGATACTGGTCCGGAATTACGAGTGTGGGAGATCTAATACACACGGCTAGGAATAGACGAGAAATGGAAAATATGGTCGCAAATATCCATTAATGGATATGCACTGGAAGAAGAGAAGAAGATTCACACACGCCGAAGCACAAAAAGCACTTAAACAAACAATTTCACACAAATCACACACTCCAAAAACACACATACACGCATCACACTTCATACTGACACACGTACACCATACACACGTAATGTGCAAAATCTGGTTGAGCAAACTTCCCATATGGTACACATCGAATAACGCAAATACTGGCGATACTACACAATACCTTGCGAAGTGTACATGTAACTATAAAACCCGATAGCTTGGTTCCTAGGTATGGTAGAGCCATGTTTTTTGTACCATTTTAAACGGAGTTTTCTACTTCAAAGCTTATAATACAATTTTTTGCACCACCCCTGCTATTTCCGTGGAAAGCTACAAAGTCGTGGAATTTCCAGAATTTTTTCAAGACCTGATTTTGGCCCTCTTTTGGCGAACAAAATTTCACCTTACCTACCTTAAAGTCGAGGTTTCACCGTTTAAAACGTGTCATGAAAAATTGTCTTGCAATCTCCCCAAGCTGGGATATGGCCTCTTAAAAATCGACAAAATTTGCAAGTTTTAAAGCGCTCTCTTAATTATTTCGCGTAATGTATCTCTTAAACAATACATTTTAAAGAAAAATGTTCCAAATAAGAGTTGGATGATTAAATGGGGGTCAATAAAGTCGTATTAAATTTTGGGTCTAGGGCTCGTGTTGGGCCCAGTAGAGCCTGTCAGATTTTTTAACATAAAAACCCCCATTTTTTTATTGTATCATTATTTTGTACTAATTAATTTGAACAACTTTTGTCTAAAACATTGGTAAAAATTCTGTTTAGGGGACCCACCTCCAATGACCTTGACCTTAACATATATTGTCAAGGTCACCTTCCTGAGTGATCTTTAAAAGGTTTTGGCCGTTGCTCATTGTTTCTTAAAAAGTTATAAAAATTTTGAAAAATATAGCAGTTATTTTAAGTATTGGAAGACATAAACGACTAATGTATGTGGAAATAGTATATGTATGAACGAAGGAAAGTTATTTCAAGCAGCGAATTGTTGGTATATTGAATAGTCTTTTTGTTAAAGCAGAGAATAGTTGGTATATTTTAAAGTATATATATATAAGTTTATGTATTAGAAAGCGTGAATACAAAGTATTCTCTGCTTTAATCATGGCAAAAGCATGTTAAAACTTTGTTAAAGCAGATAATAGTTGGTTATTAACAAAACAAGGTTCAATGACCACCTTCAATGACCAACTATTCTCTGCTTTAAAAAATTATTTCTGTTACAGATATTAAGCGTTAAAGTTGACGAAATAGAGTAATATGATAATTTATGGATACACATTTTAATAGTTTATACGCTTTGTTAAAGCAGATAATAGTTGGTTATTGAAGGTGGTCATTGAACCTTGTTTTGTCAATAACCAACTATTATCTGCTTTAACATGCTTTTGCCATGATTAAAGCAGAGAATACTTTGTATTTATGCTTTCTAACATATAAAATTGTATATATACTTTTCAATATACCAACTATTCTCTGCTTTAACAAAAAGACTGATCAATATATCAACAATTCACTGCTTTAAATAACTTTCCTTCGTTCATACATGTACTGTTTCCCATACATATTAGTCGTTTATGTCTTCCAATACTCAAAATAACTGCTATACTTTTCGAAATCTTTTGTTTATAACTTTTAAATAAATAATGAGCAACGGCTAAAACCTTTTAAAGGTCATTCAAGAGGGTGACTTTGACAATATATGTCAAGGTCAAGGTCATTGGAGGTGGGTTTCCTAAACAGCAGTTTCGCTAAAACATTTTTTTATTTACATAATACTTTTTGAGATATTCAAGGAAAACTTGATAACTTTTTCAATATTTAGGTTACGATATCTCGATAATTGTGTGTGGAAAAAAAAGTAATACAGGACTTTTTGAATTGATTTTGTCTTTCTCAAGAATATGCTGTTCCAATAATTATCGAGATATTCTACGAGCTAAATATTGAAAAAGTTACCAAGTTTTTCTTGAATATCTCAAAAAGTATTATGCAAAACCTATTGGGCCTGACACGGGCACCAAATCCAAAATCTAATAAGATCGTCTGTTGGCCTTCCTCAAACCCTCCAACTTTTATCTGAAATATTTTTCTTTAAAATGTATTGTTAAAGAGATATTTCAGGTCGTCATTTATAATCAAAATCCTGTTTTTATGAGGTTGTAAGTATGGTATAGAAAATTCAAAAGGGACATATTTTGATAAAAGAAATTTGACCTTGGGTGGAGGCGTCGCATGGTCAAATAAAGGTCAACTTAATTATTTTTAATGACATTATAATTGTTTAAACATCTATGTTTGTAGTACTTCTCATTACGAGCTCAACGCGCTATGACTCAAAATTGTCAAGGGTTAAATGACCAAATTCGAGCTTACAATATTATTGCCTTTGTTTCATGTTTGATCTGCCGTCCCTGGCTGCAAATGCAGAGGACAATATGATTTCTAAATGATTGCTACACATTCGACCTTACAAATGTAGTTTACAACGAGTTTCTGGAACAAAAATTGCCGGAACTTTTAGAGAACATTGACCTTATAACTTGGCAAAATCTGTGGTTTAAGCAGGATGGGGCGTTTGCACATTATAATCGCAGTTTGAAATACCCTGAACTAAATATTTCTGGAACGTTAGATTAGAAAAGGTGGCCATTACCTGGCCAGCTAGATCTTCAGACCTAACGGCGTTAGATTATTTTCTCTGTGGCTACCTTAAAAATATCGTATATCGCGAAGGATCGAATAATCCTGACGAGTCAAACGCGTGTATTACAACAGCCTGTCAAAATCTCTCGCCGGCAACACTAACAAGACGTTCTCTAAAAGTTCCGACAATTTTTGTTCTAGAAACTCGTAAACCGTGCCTGTAAGGTCGAAAGTATCGCGATCACTTAGAAATCGTATTTCCCTCTGTATCCGTAACCAGGACGGTAGTTTGAACGAAGGTAATAACATTGTAAGCTCGCATTTGGTTATTTGACCTTCGACAACCTTGGGTCATAGGCCGGTATTCATAGCCGGATCTTGTTTGAAGGCTGTTTTAAGTAATGTCTTAAGATGCTAATACAACTTTGTTATTAGTTTATCATAAGAGTATACTTCTATTACGTCTACTACTACATCTTAAGAGTATACTCAAGACAGTCTTAAATATAAGATCTGACTATGAATACCGGCCATAGTGCATTGAGCTCGTAATAAAAAAGGCTACAAACGTAAATGTTTAAAAAATTATGTTGCCATTTTAAAAAATTAAGTTGATCTTTATTTGACCATAACACCTCCACCTAAGGTCAAATTTTTTTTATTAAAATATGTCTTCCTTAATACCACACAACCTCGTAATAACAGGATTTTGATATCTCGCATGATTTCGGAGAAATTCAAGCCCATTAATTAAATATATGCTGGGGTAATCGGCCTTTCAGATATAAATTAAAAATCTCAAAACAAAAAATTTTCCTCTGAAAGTATGCTTGCATACGGTTTGTTCAAAAGTTATTAACTTCTAAATTTACAGAACTATTAGAAATAAATAATTTCAAAATAATATAGATTTATCTTGTTGATTGCTTTACAGTAATCAAAATAAAAATAATTATCCTTTTTACTGACAAACAGTGATCAAAATCTAGGGTAATTAAAATTAACCCTCTATGTGCATATGTGATCTACGGCGTCCGGGCTAAAATAACATTGCTATGTAACTGTAAAAATGACAAGCCTGCAAAAGCAGGTGGAAGAAGGGACTCAAAGGCCCAGAGCCGTTACGAAAGATCAATATGTCGCCAAATACAAAGCAATCAAATCTCGCACGGACGTCTCATTGTCAGACAAAGCTCGGCGGACGAATTTTGTTTCAACATATTCTACATATTATATTATATAAAGTTTTAGTAAACTATTAAAAAATGTCATATATTTACAAAGGACCCCGCACTATTTCTCGGTAAAATAGGTCCCGACCGATTTTCTCCAATTTCCGTATACAATTAGATGTATCAGTAGGTAGATTAACCACATGAAAGATTTTTCAAAAAAGGTACTTTTTCGAGCTGTTAAAGCGATACACCTGATAATGATGCAGTTCGTATTATACGATATTTTGAGATTTGCATTGGAAATCATTCTTGTAAAAAATGAAAGAGATGTAACAATATCTAGAATTATATATATTCTAGATTTTGGAAGGTTCCTCGATACTTTATTTGACCAAAAAACTCATATTCGAGAAGTGCTTTGCTAACAAAGTTGAAATAATATTGTTTTCTATGTCAATATCGTTATAGATTAATTATATGTATATTGCCATACAAAATATTACAATAGTTTGATTGTATGTTACTCAGACTCAGTTAATTCTTCAATCCGTAGGATAAGGATGATTATCCAGGGCCAACGACGAGGACGTGCCGAGTACTTGGCCCCATATATTTTTTGTTATATTTTTCGTTTTTAATATATTTTTCATTTTACTGATTTTCTTTATTTCTTTAACTGAAGAATTAACTGAGAATTAACTGAGTTTGACAATAAGTAACAGACAATCAAACTATTGTAATATTTTGTGTGGCAATATATAATTAATCATTGACGATTGACATAGAAAACGATATGATTTCAACTTTGTCATCGAAGCACTTCTCGAATGAGTTCTTTGGTCAAATAGATCAGTATCGAGAAACCTTCCAAAGTCGAGACTATATCTAATTCTAGATATCGTTACATGTCTTTCTATTTTACAAGAATTATTTCCAATGCAAATTTCAAATTATCGTATAATACGGATTCTGCATCATTATCAGGTATATAGCTACAACAGCTCGAAAAAGTGACTTTTTTGACAAATCTTTCATGTGGTTGATCTACCTAATGATATATCTAATTGTATACGGAATTTGGAGAAAATCGGTCGTGACCTATTTTACCGAGAAATAATGCGGGGTCCTTTATATATAATTTTACCTTTAATTTTTATTTATCAACGATTTTCTCTACTAACAAGTACCATTTTTACCCTCCTGAATAATTCAACTTTTTTAAAGATACCAATCTGCACTCTCTGAAATAAAAAACCTAAAAAAAATTTTTTCTTCTAATTAGAAAAAAATTACAAATTGTTAAAGAATTTACCTTTTTCTTAATTATATTGTAAAACAGTAAAAGGGATAATTATATTAATTTTGATTTGTGTAAATTTTTATTACTGTTTAGTAATAACGAGGATAATTATTTTTATTTTAATTACTGTAAATTTTGATTATCTATTGTTAAGCAGTAAAGAAGATAATTACTTTTATTTTGTTTACTGTAAAACAGTAAAAAGAAAAATTACTTTAATTTTAATTATTGTAAAATGGAAAACTGGATAATTATTTTAATTTTGATTAGTATAAATTTTTATTATTGTTAAGCAGTAGGAATCAGGATAATTATTCTAATTTTGATTACTGTATACTCCGTCCAACGAGAGATCATGCTTGGATCGGACGAAAACTCGTCCGTTTCGCGCAGGTCTCCATCCACAGAACGTCTATTTATGTATACGGTACGCCACACTCTATGAACTTTAGCCCCACTTTGCCCGTCTATGCGCAGAACCAAGTATGGTCTCTCGTTGGATAAAGAATAATTTTGTTTACTGTTGAGCAATAAAGAGAATAATTATTTTAATTTTGATTACTGTATAGCACTAAAGAGGATATACTTACATTATTTCGAATTTATTCATTCCTAATATACAGGGTGATTCAGAAATACACCAACAAACTTGGGGGATGAGTTCTTCACATAAAAACAAGAAAAAGATGTCATATGAACATATGTCCGGAAACGCACCTCCTCTGAGCTACACCCTCCCAAAGTTTTCCGAAAAAACTCGAATTTTCTGTATATTGACTAAACTTGGGCTTCGAATTAAGGATATGTACCAATTTTCGTAAAATTCGAAGCCCAAGTTCAGACAATATACAGAAAATTCGAGTTTTTTCAGAAAACTTTGAAAGGGTGTAGCTCAGAGGGGGTGCGTTTCTGGACATATGTTTATGTCACATATGACATTTTTTCTTGTTTTTATGTGAAGAACTCATCCCTCAAGTTTGTTGGTGTATTTCTGAGTCACCTTGTAGTTCTTTAACTTCAGAAGTCAATATCTTTTGAACGAAGTATTTACGAGCATTCCGCCAGAGGAAATTTTATTTTTTTTCGAGATCCTACATTCATATTTCAAGTTTGGCAATTTAACTCGGAAATACCCTGTATATTATATTATACGAGGTGTCATTTTAATTTACTTACCTCAACAACTTTTTTATTTTTTATTGTAGAAAAATGGTTCTTCAGACAAAAGTTATTTGGTTTCAAGGAGGACACATTCCGATATGAGTCAGGTCGTAGATGTCGTTTTCAAGAAGTTTCAAAGGCGACTAATTTCTTAAGTGGATAAATGGATTTCTTAAATGGAATCGAATAATAATATTAATTTTTACATTTGGAATTTTGCAAAATTAAATGCGTCTATAAAATGTAATAGAATTTTTAAAAATAATTTTTTCTTTTTTTTACAACAATCGATTCCTTTCATTATTCTATGTATAAGAGTATCAAGGTAAAGTCATCGAAAAGTGATTACTTTACGAGATATTTCATATTTTATATTAAAAATATCATGACAAAATTTAAAACATCTCAGGATATTCTTAACGAAAGGAAGCTTTATTATGATGTTTTGAAAATATTTCAACAAAATTTACATCTTTTATCTCAAGAAAAAATCGAGTTTTATTTAGTTTCACTTAAAGTCCATTTTCAAACTAAACAACTTTTGTCTGAAGCATTTTTTATAATCAAAAATATACCTAAAAGCTTTCAGGGTGAGTAAATTAAAATGATTCGTTCTGTATATGTATATACATATACAGGGTTTACCAAAAGTATGGAAACCCCTAAATATTTCGAAAACTACGCATTTTAGAAAAAAATGTTTTAGACAAAAGTTGTAGGGTTTCAAGTAACGCATTAAATAGTAATATTAGTGTGACTGCAAATAACTTTGTTAATGCCAGGTAAAAATAACTTTAAAATTTTTAAATGGAAACCACTATTTTTAATTGCATATTCTTATAGCTTACCTCGAGAGCTTTTCAAAACACTATAATAAAGTATTTTTTTATTAACTATTTTTCAAGTTATGGAGCTTGAAAGCTACGATACTGCCGGCATCAGCGTTACCCAAGATGTACCGCGTGGAGGTTGCACGGTCGGATTTACACTAGCAGAGTTGTAAATAACAATACTTTTGTGATTGAAGTTCTTAATTACTAATTATATTACATAATTTTAATTTAAATTGAGTTTAAGTACAAATGTTTTTTGGAATTGTAATTAAAGTCGTTCAATTACAAATAGGTACATTTTGAAATTGTAATTAAACTCGAATTTTATTACAATTAAAAAAGTTATGGCCAATCCTCTCCCCTCATTTTGGTTTTTCCTTGGGTCTTCCTATCCTATGGGGAAAGAGGGAGTGGGAGAGGGTCAGCGCGAAGGGAGGGAGAGGGAAAAGGCGATTGGGTCATTGGAGATGACCCTCTTAGGAAGAGTCCAATGGGATCCTCCAATGGCCTAATCGCCCTCTCCCTCCCCCACCCTCGCGCTGACCCTCTCCCACTGGATCGACACTCCGAGAGGGTATAAAATACAAGCGCCAAGATGTTCAGTGTTTTTTTCTCGCAAATAATCACGTAGGTAGGATGATAGCGTCCTAGAGCGCTCTCTGCTTCTACCGAGGACTTTTCTCTTTTTAATTCGCAAATTAATAAATTAAAAATTAAACGTTTGGCTAAAAATGGCTAATGAATTATCGGAGCGTGAAAGAATCACTATCCTAATGATGCGCGGATGGGGTGATAATGAACGATCGTTCACTGATGTCGTTCGATTATTTAATACCACGTATCGGAATCGTCAAATTAGTAAATCCACTGTTTTGAAAACTGTACGACGTTTTCAAGAAACTGGTAGTGTAAAAAGTCGCATTAGGTCTGGCAGGCCATCATCTGCAACTAATAACGACAAACAACTTGATGTTCTGCAGACTTTTATTGAAAATCCCCATACATCTGTTAATAGAGCAGCTCAAGCTCACGACATTGCTCCCATGTCCGTACACAGAATTTAAAAAAAAATATAAATTACATCCATACAAACTGCAATACGTTCAAGAATTGCAAGACGGAGATGATGAGCGTCGTATACGCTTCTGTGCAAGAATGATGGACCGAATAGGTGCCTGGCCCGACTTTCCTTATCAAATTGTTTTCACAGACGAGGCAACCTTTACATTGACGGGAGATGTTAATAATCAAAATTTTCGTCTCTGGTCAGATGAAAATCCGAATTGGATGCGGGAAAGTCATACACAATACCCACAAAAAATAAATGTATGGTGCGGCATGATAGACGCTTATGTAATAGGGCCATTTTTTTGGAGGACAACCTCAATGCTTATAGGTACGAGAGATTACTTGTAGATGAAATAATTCCAGCAATACAAAATATTTTTCCAAATAACTTTGAGCAAATATGGTTTCAGCATGATGGAGCTCCGCCTCATTTTGGTGCAGGGCCACGTCGAATTTTAAATGAAGTTTTCCCGCAAAGGTGGATAAGAAGAAGGAACCGAAATAAGGGTGGGGAAAGTTGGCCACCTAGGTCACCAGATCTAACTCCTCTTGATTATTACTTTTGGGGCTATCTGAAGAGTAAGGTTTACGAAACAAAACCTCAAAATATCCAAGAATTGAGGCAGCGATAAGGGATGAAGCAGCCTTGATACCTGCTGAATCAAATCGTAGAGCTATTTCTGCGTTCTATCAAAGATTGGCATACTGTCAAGAAGTCCATGGAAACCACTTTCAGAATTTACTCTAAAACACTCAAACACACAAAAAAAATGTAAATTAAAATTGTAAAATTTGTAATTTAGGAAAATGTAAATAATAATTATTTTTTTTACTTTTTTAATTGTAATAAAATTCGAGTTTAATTACAATTTCAAAATGTACCTATTTGTAATTGAACGACTTTAATTACAATTCCAAAAAACATTTGTACTTAAACTCAATTTAAATTAAAATTATGTAATATAATTAGTAATTAAGAACTTCAATCACAAAAGTATTGTTATTTACAACTCTGCTAGTGTAAATCCGACCGTGCAACCTCCACGCGGTACATCTTGGGTAACGCTGATGCCGGCAGTATCGTAGCTTTCAAGCTCCATAACTTGAAAAATAGTTAATAAAAAAATACTTTATTATAGTGTTTTAAAAAGCTCTCGAGGTAAGCTATAAGAATATGCAATTAAAAATAGGGGTTTCCATTTAAAAATTTTAAAGTTATTTTTACCTGGCATTAACAAAGTTATTTGCAGTCACACTAATATTACTATTTAATGCGTTACTTGAAACCCTACAACTTTTGTCTAAAACATTTTTTTCTAAAATGCGTAGTTTTCGAAATATTTAGGGGTTTCCATACTTTTGGTAAACCCTGTATGTATTGTATACATATCCTGTATAAATATATATAATATATATTTATATACAGGGTGTCCCAAAAAGCTCGGTCACCGTTTCACTGACAAATTCTGTGGGACATTCTAAGAAGAAAATTCTTATGCGAAAATGTTGAGGCTGTAATAGTTTTTGAATTATAAGCATTTAGAGTTAGCGAATCAGACCGCCTAAAGTTGGCGCGCTCAGGTGTGGTACATCGCATAGCAAGTGAAGGTGGGCTAGCTTGTGACACACTTCATTTGACAAACTTGACAGTTCGCTGTGCATACGTATTTATTGATATTCCATAATGCTTGCATTAATCTTTATGTACAGCAAATTGAACAATCACAGATAAATAAGACAAAGCTTCAAAGTAATTTTCTTGTCGTTTGAATTATGTCAATATCTAAAAACTGAGTCAATGCACAAGAGCACCTTTACTTGCTATGCGATGTACCACACCTGAGCGCGCCAACTTTAGGCGGTCTGATTCGCTAACTCTAAATGCTTATAATTCAAAAACTATTATAGCCTCAACATTTTTGCATAAGAATTTTCTTCTTAGAATGTCCCACAGAATTTGTCAGTGAAACGGTGACTGAGCTTTTTGGGACACCCTGTATATATTTTACTTATTAATACCTTTATATTGCATTTGTTTGTTATAAGCAATCATAATGAAATAATACATACAATATCAGAGACTACTACAACTTTCTGCAGTCTTATTCCAGCAGCAGTTAAATTTCTTGCTAGATACGATGTGTTGGTATCAATTATTTGTCCACGTAAAATTTCATCTCCTATGACTATCAAACTTGCTGTACACGTATGACGTATCTGTTGCGACATATCGCTATAAATTCTGTTTTCACTAAAATGAAAAAAATATAATCAAGAATAACTAGTAATTTTTCTGTAATAATTATATTTTATATTTTTCCTTATTACGCATAACACACATTACTTATATCTTATCTGGTATTCTTATCTAGTATTTTATAAAACTTTTCAATAAGTTAACAGCATGTAAATATTGGAATAACTGGATGATTTAGAAAAAGGTAAGAGAGCTAAATAATAAGCACTATTTTACATCTTTTTGTAATATTTATTATAAAAATTATAATAAAATAAGGATGTGTATACAATATGTATATGTGATATTGACAAAGAATTGGCAAATCCTTATTATATTGTATTCTCTGTAATACATATTATTTAGGAAATAGAAACTTATTATACATTATATTGTAATAGATATATTAAGTCTATGTATTTTCCTTTTCTTTTCAAAGTTGTATCTGCTCGATCATTGAAGTCGTTACATCTGTTTGTGCTGGAGTCACCTTAGGCACCAAAATTTCTTTATTTGTTTGGATGGATTCCTTATGAGTTTGTTTTGCATTAAGTTTTACTTTGGAATTAGATACTTGAAAATCCTTGTCTAATTCCCTTAATAGTTGATCCATATTGATTGTTTTGTTTTTCTTTAATATCTTATTTCCTTTTGGATCCAACTTTAAAGTACAAAAATATATGTTTCATTAAAGGTATTTTTCATTCGTGCTTTACTATTGTATTCACTTAGATCTATTTATAGTATAAATTGTTCAGTTTTTGCAGAATTAAATTAAATAAGAAACATGTTAAGTTTAAGTATCCATTTTTATTTTAAGTTTGGTAATTTCAGATTGCTTAATAAATTAAAGAATGCAATTGGTTTGACAAATATATCCAATAATATTTAACGTGCAATTACAAAACAATTATCTCATACATTAATTCAAAACTTGTATCTATCACTTACATTCTTCAAATTAGTAACCATATTTTGTGCCTTAGCTTTCAGCTTAATACTACGAGCTGTTGCAACTTTGAAAACATTTTTGTTTTTATAAATCCTCTTGTTCTTTCCCATTTTCTCTGTAACATTCGTTATATCACTCTTTATAAACAAATTGTTATAGATCACTAGTGTCACTAATTTTGAGTTTCTTCATTGCTGGCTCCTCGCCTTTAACTGTTTTTAGTTTCAGTAAAAATGATACTCGAACCATTTGTTTATTCCGTGAAACATCCCTAATATCATGTATATTGATAATAGAATCAGTAGACAATGTATAACCAAGTTTTTGCTCAATTAATAACTTTCCAAGCATACAAACATCATCTCCTTTATTTGCTTTTACGAAACAATATATATGAAATATAGGTGACTTAAAACAAACTTTTTTTAGTTCTTCTTGTGTAAACCAATTAGGTAATATATCTAAAAAGTCAATAGCTGATGCGGGTAAATTCATTATTATGTGTTCAGAACCAGCTAAATCTTGAGCCCGTCTAGTCAAAATATCATCTCTAACAACTTTTCTCAAGAAATCTCTACCATCCATGTTAAAAGCTTTAAAATTATCTTTTAACCTGTTAACAGCAGCGTTTCTTTGAAGCCACTTGTAAGATTCGGGATTTAAATCATTAGCAAACACTTGGATTTTTTTACGTGCAGCAGGAATTGCAAAGGGTCCAACTCCTGCAAATACGTCGTATAAAACATCACCTTGCGTCATAAATGTTATTACTCGTGCATGTTCAGTAGACAGACGTGAATTCCAGTAAACTTGTGCAAAGTCAAACTGATATGTACAACCGTGTTCTTTTGCAACTGTTAATGTGTTTTTTTCACCAGCCAGGATTTCCATAGCAAAATACCGGAACGATGTATCAATTGTATTTATTTTATTTACTACTGTTCGTGCACTCGCAGTCTTATCAAGAAATACTTGACCAATACTAAATTTGTATGGCAAGTGTACGTCACGTAAATTCAACTGCACAATATGTCCTACTAAACTGTATGCTGTAGGAACTTCAATATCTTCCGGAAGAATTGATTTTAGTATCACATCACGACGCCAATTATCATACTTTATTGTAATGTTTATTGTACTAAAATATTCATATTGATCTACTAGCAATTTTCTATCATTCTCAATAATATCTTCAAATTTTGTGACAATATCAGGATTTAGATAAACAATAGCTCCGTCGTTTATCTTTTGAACTGATTTAAAATTACATATCTTTAGCAAATATTTTTTTAATACATGTATATTTTTTGAGATATCAATGTCATGTAACTTTAATGTCGGTACAGTCACAACTGTTGCAAATGCATCACGATCCAAGCATGTCATCCCACGGACAGATGCTGGAGGAACCAGCAAGGAAGTCATAGCAGTTGTATATAATCTGTACGGGTTATTCAAGCAGCTAGATTGCCGTACAATACTGAAGAGACTGCCAATTGCCATATACAGGATCATACACTGTAGAACAATACAAACAACTGACTATAATAGATATTCCATTAGACAATTGTTAATATAATAATAATAATAAATATAGAAGTAATAACAAAATATTATTTTCTATACATTAAAAAAACTATAAGGAAAAAAATCAAAATATAAATAATGTAAGAAACTTTGAAAACCTAATAGCTATATTATAAGTGGCAAACATATTTTGAATAATTTGATTCAATTCGCAAATTAATTTACATTATAAATTATTTCTATATTCATATATTTTTACTAACAATTTTTATTGCATTTTTGTAATTTTCAATTTTATTATATATATGATTTTGTATGTTACAAAATCGTTTGTATGTACGTGTGTGTGTGTGTGTGTTTGTATGTACACATTAAAAGTAAAGTGATAAAAAAATATGTAAATTTTACAGTATTTATAAAATAAAATTTCGAAATACAGTGATACATATTTTATTTACTTTAGAGAATAAAAAATACACATTCTTATTTCCATTCTAAAGGCAGATTGAATATGTTTGCTAAATTTTAAGATCTATTTATAAACATAATATTTTGATTAATATACTTCCATACATGACCTGATTTGTGTATTAATTTTGCATACCTTACATTATTTTATTATTATATCGATAAAATTTTATCAATATAATAATAAACTAATATAAAGTATGCAATACATATATATATACATATAATTATTATAAACGTGCAACATAATAATTTAATAACGTTTTCCATTGGGACAAACTTGCAGCACTCAGTGCAATTTTATTGTTGTAATATAAAAATCAGTTCATATATTTTCAATGTTTAATGTTCTACTGTGTTTGACAAATTTTTGCCAGTAGAACATTAAACACTGAAAATATGTGAACTAATTTTTATATTACAACAATAAAATTTCACTCAGTGCTGCGAGTTATTCCCAATGGAAAACGTTATAAATATATCTATATATCTATATATAAATTTCATGTAAAATTATTTTGTGTATGTGTATATGTGTATATACTTAGGATATACGTATACATATATCCTCGATAGTAAGCTAACATTTATCGTTATTTTGACAAAATGACGACAAATAACATCAGTTTACTAACTGGGATACACAATTGTTTTTACACATAAAATGATAACTAAATATACATAATATTTATATGTACATAGAAATATATGTATATCATACATAATTTTCTAGTGTTTCTTTGATCCTGTATATTGACAAAAGTCTCTTCTTTTTACCTGTTTTCTTACAAGCTTTTCTCTCTTATCTTTTTCTTTCAAAAATTTCTTTCAAAGTATAAGTATAATCTACTTCGCAAAATGTAAAAAAAATATAGCTAAAAGGAAAAGATTTAACTATAATATTATTGTTTATATTGGTAATAGACATAAATATGACATTTTAATAAACTGATAAACTAACGTAAAAACTACAAAGACAAAAAATAAATATTCTTGTAAAAATTATACTAAATTTTATATAAGGCTAGATTAACATTAAGTTTTAAGGTTAGACTACCACTTATTATCGTAAAATTATACTAATAAAAAAAAGAATAAAAGAAGATTAAGATTATTTACCTAATACCTCTTTTTATAAGAAATTCAGTATTTAACACAGATATTCTGTCCCATAATTTTAGTTAAACAAACACGAAGACGAACGACGTTAACCCGTATTGATTTTGGAGACCTCGTGCAATGAAAGCAGAAAACATTTAGATTCTAGAGCTGCGTTTACTGACAAACACTGACAAATATAAGTATACTCATGATCATGAGTAATGAGTATACTAGAGAGGACATTGGGACTGGCTTGGCTTAGGCCGGTATTCATAGTCGGATCTTATTTCAAGACTGTCTTAAGTAATGTTTTAAGATGCTAATACGGCTCTGTGAATGGTTCATGACATCTTAAAATCGTACTTAAGACGGTCTTAAATATAAGATCCGACTATGAATACCGGCCTTAGAGATCCTCTAGTTAGAGATTGGACACCGTCCCCGTCCGCCATAATGTTCAGGACACCTATATGGCGCGCTTTTAAAAACATGTTCAAATCAATTTAGTATTTATGTAGTTTAAACACACAAAAAATAAATTTAATTAAGAACTCTTATATGATTATATTAATAGCTTAAAGAAAATCTGATTTTTGCAAAAATTTAAAAATAAACACGTTATAATTATGTGTTCAAACACTGGTGCGGAATATATATATACAACCACTATCAAAATTCTCTAACTTCCTATTTATATTTTTAAATTACAGGAATTTTATAACTAATAATAATATTATTTTTGCATCCGACGTAGAAACAAAGTAAGCAATTTAACAAATTTGTATGCATAATTTTAATAAATAAATAAATATCTAAAATCAATAAAAAGTTTTATTTAACACATTTTTTTTATTTTTGTATTGAAAAGCTTTGGCTGCGCAACGAGGCATTTCAAATCTAAGTTAACAATTGTTATACATGTATATATGTACATATTAAAAAGTAATTAAGATGCTAATTTATAAAATAAACGTACCTATATGAAAAGAAGCGAAAACATTTCGAACATTGACAGAAAACATTAGTTAGATTATATCTGATATTTAATTAACCTATTAACCTATCTCTTAACCTATACTTCTTGTTTATTTTTTAATGAAAAAGTTTTATTACTTGCTATATATATTATACTTGTTAGCATAAGGTTGATATCATTACAATGTATGATTTCTTGAATAATTGCACGTTGTTGTGTCTGCACTGAAGATTCACAAATCAATCGCAAACACCAAGCAGAAACGTCAATATTATTATTAATAAATTTGACCAATTTCTCTTTACACTAAACATAATTTTTAACCTATATTGGCATTAATTATTATTACAATTTTGATTTAATTCGCTAGAGTCTAAATATTTTGTTAAATAATTATAATTGTAACGTTTTGATTTAATAGTTCATAATTTTAACGAAATTAATTTATTATTTAAGTATATTTATGAATATTTAACAAGGAAAACTTGAATTTTCCTCGTAATTGTCCTGAACAATATGGCGGATCAAAGAACCAATTAAAAGTTGTCTAAACGGTGTCCAATCTCTTACTTGAGGATCTCTATAGCTCTGGTGATCCTTGAGACCGCCGTAGAGTTAGCAGACAAATTGAATATTTTTTAATTATTCTTTTTCATATAATTTGGGAATTATTTGGGGAAGTTTGGGAAAATTGTTTAAACATTTGGGAAAGAACAGATTTTTTGTTATTAACAAAATTTATCGAGCGTCAAGTTAGCAGATAGCAACTATGTTTAATGTTTATTATAAATAGAATCGATTGGAAATCATTTGGGGATGACATCTTCATTGGAATTTTTATTTGGGAAAGCTTTGTATTCAAAATAAAAATAAAAATAAATAGGTCTCTGTTCTTTTTCGCTGCACTTCTGCACTAGTACAACAAATGAACCTATTGCACTAGTTCACATGTGTAGCGAAAAAGAACAGACCATTATCGGCAGTAGTGTGAAAATTACATATTTTTCGGAGGAGCAGCGAGTTACTTAGCCTTACGTCGAGACCGTCGAGTAGACCTCGACATGACAACGTTCATTAACAGACAGCATATGAAAATAAAATGGTCAAATCAACGATCATCGACACAAAGTCCCATAGTAGCGATGGTGAGAAAGAAAATGCGTTTGCTCCTATGACATCAAGCTTGACGTCAATGCTAGGAGGTAAAGTTAACAAACTCCGATATGCTATTGCTTGACACACTATTAAAAACGTTTAGTTGTGAATAAAGAAAATGAGCAAGTACTTTTCTTCCGCTTAAAGCATCAATTTTATTTTGACCGATACAACCAATTTTAATTATGTTTACCTTATTATTTATCATCAATTATCTTTATTTTTCAATAATATCTTTATTTGTATCTCTCTGTATGTTATTTTTCAGGCTTGCTACAGAGCATCAAGGTCGGCAGCCAAACTTTGAAGGGAGAAGAGGCATCAAACTTTTTTGGCAGTACCGTGCAATATTCGTATACTGATTTTAGCAGCGTAGATCATAGAATTAAACTGCACATTATCCTAAATGTATTCGAGCATGAGAACGAAGAACTCGTATTTCTTCTCAAGGTTAAGATCTTTTATAGGTACGTTGTGGACGTCTTCAGAAAGCACAAGCACTGGCTATGCACTAGCTGTGGCCAACCTTGGAGAGCCGCATGTTTATTAGCATGGATTTATAATCACGATCCAAATTACAGTAATTAATCCATCCATTGACAGACACTAAATTACCAATCGAAGGGAATCCTAACAGAAGTCTTTGGAAATTATGCGCTAGTTCCCAATTGGGAACTATCTCAAACGCATAGGTAATCTATTTAATAATATTGTAATCATGTAGAACACTTTGTTAGAATAATTTCTAAAGATTTTAAAATACTAAAATTTTTATTCATTTTTAACTTTATGATAAATTATAGACTTAATTGTTTGTTATATGTAAATAAATATAGAGAAATATTTTCTATGCAGGTGTATTCTATCGTGCCATATACGCAAGTCTTTGCGGCAATGTCCAACTACTACTACAGATAGCATCGTCTTGGCAAAATGCATATGTGAAGAGCCTTCTAGATATCAAAGTCGAATCAGCACTGAGGTTAATGATGGTGAAAATATATACAATTATGCCGGAGGAATATTGGAAAAATAAAATCTCGTTGGAAGACGCGTTCAAAGAATTGTACGCGTCGAAAAATCCAGTAATACGTGCCCAATCTAATAATAATCTAACAAACCCGATCATTTAATTCAAAAATATATAATATTTGATCGATACCGAAGTTAATGGAAGAGATAGAAAGTATGATTATGTGATTAATATCGGCGCTTGCGACTCGCAGTTTCTCAGATTGCTGGCGCATCTAATACTATACGTTTTTCAGGCAGATCGGGAAAAGTACAAAAGATAAAGTAGAAGACAAAGTATTACTGGTATACGTTCGCGTCCTTATTGAAATAGGCGATCCGACTTTAATCGCGTTCTACACAGCCACGTTATCTCAGGAGGATCAAATAACCAATTATATGCCTCTTGCTTAGAATGTGTTAAAGAGCATGAACAGCGGATGAAATGTTTACGAGCGGCGGAAGACGTGAACTTGAATGTAGAAGCTATTACGAAATTGGTGGTGGAAAATATACGTAAGAAACACCTAGAATGCGATGCAACGTAAAAGGAACTATTACCGAGGCGGATATGGAAAAGATTAATGGTCTGGACTGGCTGATTTTCTATCAAAGTCAAAGAGAAGAAGCTTTACGACAAAAAAACGCGCTCATTATGATACTTCCTGACTAACGAAAAGATCGATGCGGGGCGAAAAGCATTTAACAAGGTAATTCAGCGCAGTTTATAAATAATTCTGCAATAAATTACTTTTATTAATTTATTTATTTTTAGTTAAACGGTAGTTGTTTTTATATATTAACGGTATTATTTTTATGTTGCATAGATCCCATCAGATTCGATAGAATCAGTTATGACCGAGTACCCGACTATGGACTGCACACTCACAAATCTTACGATAACTAATAATTTGTCGAAGAAAGCGGCTGCATCGATAAGAGACTACCTTTGTTATAAAACGTATCTTGACGCTCAAGAAGGTTTCGGCGAATGGTTCTCGCAATATTGTCATGGTAAACCTACGCCACCGGAAGAGTTGCCGACGTATGCCACGTTCACGGAAAAGGTTGCGTACGATCACAGAAAGACGCAGCACAATTCAGAATTCGAAAGATGGAAATCTATACGATGCAGTATTATACGAAGGTGCGCGAAAACATTAATGCAAAATATAATAGCACAAGCGAAACCGAATGCGGGGATCTAAAATCAGGCTGTGAAACAATTATTATTTAATGTTTTATTGTTTCCCGACGGCGGCTGGCTCGTCGATTCATTCGGTTATGTCCGAGATGAATGAGCACAACGGTTACATTCAACTGGCTGACATACTTGCTTCCGAGCAACATCAGCTGTACAAAGTATGTATAAACAGTAAAATAACTATCGTAACATATTTAAATATAAGTTTTATAAAAAGCATATATATTAATACATTTATTGTCTTTATAGGTATTTTCAAAGGAAAGATTACACGAGATATTTAAAAAGATCTGTGAATTTTCTCTCGTCTTAACCAAAAGAAAGATTCTTGGGGATATCCGAAATCAAATATGTAGATAATATATTACTGTATAAACCTATTTTATTAGGTATACCAATAGTTTTCCTTCCATATCGTTACAATCTTTTTCAACAGTACTCAAAGAAACCTGAAAATCCTATCACTTTACGCACTGGCGACAGATGGGTACATACGAATTATTTGTCGAAAGCTTAAAACTAAAAGAAAGATACGCATATCAACAAATATTTTGCAGATTTTCTACTTAACGCGATTATGTTTTATGTCGAAATTGAAAAATATATACAAGGTGTACAACTAAAAGGGTTTAGAAATAATAGTCTGTAACACCTTTAGCTTCACACCCTGTACATACTGTTTATAAGATTATAAGATATATTGTTTATAAGATATAAATAATCCCATGAGGGATAATCACAGTCTTATCATTGCATGACTCTATCGTAGTTTTAAGATTGTTGCATAATAACCAACGACCTGTAATTCGCCGGCAATAGGCAACGAAATGACCAGAGGTGCGATTCTGTAACTCGTTATGCGGATAACGATGTCGTTATGTTGTCGTTGCGCAGCTTTTTTCCCGCATTATACCTGCGCAACGACAATCGTTATGTGCATAACGAGTTACAGAATCGCACTCCAGGGGTATAACCAACGACACCTGCTAATTTAAAAATTAAAAGAGTAATTATAATACTGCACTTCTTTTAATTAATTGATGCCTGTGGACTGTGCTTACCTATATTTTTTCTCCAAATGCAGAACAATCGGAAAATCACCTAGAGTACATTGCATTCCAGCAGTCTTTTAAACTGCAGAAGTAACGCTTGCGTAAACGTAGTATGTGAGTGAATATATTATACGTATATATTTTATGAATTAACACGAATTGCTTTCCCGTCAAGAGATATTCCTCAAATAGTATGTTAAATATGAATACTAACCTCTTCACGATAAAACATTTTAAACTTAATCAATATATATAATTGCAGTTTATATATATAATCTTAGATATTACATAAATATATACGTAGAGATACACATATGTGTTCATTAAGTGAATACACGTAGATATATATGAAGAAAATAACATCTACAAATTTTCTTTTCGGAGTATGTTTTCATGTCGAGGTCTACTCGACGCCCTCGACGGTCTCGACGTAAGTAACCACAGAACATTAAGTAACTCGCTGCTCCTCCGAAAAATATGTATACTTATCCATATGCAAAATAATTTTTTATCATACAGTTTTTACTAAAAATAAATAATATTGTATGAATGTACAAATAAAGCAAGGATGTTCAAATTCAATTTGATATTTAAATATCAGAATTATTTTATATAAAAGCAATTTGAATAATATAATTGGGATAATGTATTATTAATGTACGTATATATTAATATTTAATTTATTATAACGTCTTTCCTACCTTATCATGATATATTCCAAGAAGTATTGATAAGAAAACTGTAAAAATGTTCAATGAAACGTAAATAATATAATCGGCGGATTCATCAGGTATATAAGATATTCCTTTATCTATTACGAGAAAACAGTGAATCGACCACAGTAGCGGAATGTAAAGGAGACTAAACCAAAATTTTGGATGTCCCGCGGAAAACTCGATAATCCTCAAACCGCACACCAAACTGATTAACAGGAGTAGCGATAAAACAGATCGAATGCTTTTCGCCATGGCAGATTTCGAACTATACTTTTTTTATACAATATAATTGGCCATGAGAGTCAAACGCGGTACTTAGTGCGTATTTTTAATCAAACTGATTAAATTATATTCCGTAAGTTTCCAACATATTATAACTGCGCGCCGATTATTTGTCGGACTTTAAACACAGCTATCATTGGAACATTAAAAATTCCCTGTCCCTTCCCTAATTAAATCGATATCGATTTAATATTAAAATCACTGTAAAAACTTATTGCGAAAAATATTACCCCAGCCAGGGTTTGAACCTGGAATCTCCCGCATTCCGTTCGGGTGTCTTAACCAATTCGACTACCGGCTGGGGTAATATTTTTCGCAATAAGTTTTTACAGTGATTTTAATATTAAATCGATATCGATTTAATTAGGGAAGGGACAGGGAATTTTTAATGTTCCGATGATAGCTGTGTTTAAAGTCCGACAAATAATCGGCGCGCAGTTATAATATGTTGGAAACTTACGGAATATAATTTAATCAGTTTGATTAAAAATACGCACTAAGTACCGCGTTTGACTCTCATGGCCAATTATATTGTATTTGAATTTTCGAGAGTCTTTAAGAATTTATTGTCTATACTTTTTTGTTGATCGCCAATGGACTACGATAGCGGATCTCCGTAATTATAATTGCTGCACTTACGCATAACGGAATAATCGATCCACTAAATTTTACATTGCAAGCAAATAGGGCAACTGTTAGTTTAACTATCTGTTTTTACGTAAAACATATGTGCATGTGGTTTATGAAGCAAAATAAATAATTTATAACAAAAGATCGATTTTGTTAATATATTATTGTTTTTATTTTATTGATTTTACAGTGATGTTACACATACCTATTAAAAAAATTATCAAATAACGAAATGGTGCATGTATGAAATAAGATACAGTGTTGAGATATAGTGTTGTGGTGACTGATCGTGTAATAAAATAAAATAGTATAACAAATATTTATAACATTCTGCTTTATTTTTGCTTTTTTACAATTACATGTAATACTTTTTGCTATTATATTTTTATATATTGAAATTACTGCGATCTTTACAGTTAATTCTATCAATCGATAGAAATGGTATTTTTTTAATATATAAAATTTTATCTTTATAAGGACAGTAATTATTTTACCAATGAGTGTATAAGAGAGATTTATGAAATAATATTTAAAAAAAATAAGTTTTATATGTTATACTTTCTGTAAAAATAAATCTCAGGAACAGTATATAATTGCCATATATTTAGAAAATATTTATCGAAAGTTTATGAATTACGTGCTGAATATTACTGTTTATTAGATATTTGAATGTTATTTATACATTATATTAATTATTATTTAAATTTTTACTGCTGTAAACGCTTGTATATATATCACTAATACGGTTAAAACAGAAGCGAAGAACTGAAAGAGATAATAAATTTATCTTTTAAAGATATTTGTACATTTATTTTTTATATATTTTTCAACAGCAAGTATCTATAGTAATTTAAGTTGCAACGTACCCCATAAAGGAATTTAAAACCAAACTGGAAAAGTCCAAGTCCGTAGAACTTAAGTGGCGATTGAGTTATTTGTAGTAAAAACTGTAAAATCTATGTTAATACAATAACTTATTTAATTTTTATATTTATAGTTTCTTGTTTTCACTTTAATCTAAATCTAGATATGTTTTAATAACATCCAGCCAACTTGAAAACTTACATTTTCACGAATTTCAATATCGCAATTAGAATGTGAAAATTTATTTATCAAATCTCCTGTTGCACTTGCCTAAAATTTGAAGAATTTGCAAAATAAAAATATATTTTATAATTTATTAATATTAAAACTTAATATTACTTGTAATAATTGAACTATTAAAATTAAATTCTAAATAAACTTATTAAAAAATTTTTGGTATTTAGCATTAATACCTTGGTGCTAACCCTCTCACATACATAATTAATGAGAAAAAGTCTGCAGATGTATATAAAAATCCAGAACAGCATTATGATGATGTAAAGCATCTGATGGTTACCTACATAATTTTTATCGTATATTATGCGAAAAAATTCTTTACAAGCAGTTGCTATGAAAGCGAAATAACATCCCATTTCAAGAGTCATTTGTGTCCCAAATATCGAGTCTGTTTTGCGAGATATTTTACATAACTCCAAATGAAGATGCCTGTTGAACATGATGACATTGATCTGGCTGCGCTATGTAACTGTGATTAGTTAAACTTACATAAATACTCTTACATTACAATCCATATTTTGTTACATTTGTATCTTGAAGCTTTTAGAAATCTGGACCTATATGAACGTAACATGGAACGTTTCCAAGTTAGCTTTATTCTTACACGTTTGTTATCTTCTGACAATTTTTTAAGGTATTCGTTAATTTGGTCAAACTTTAATCCTATATATCTAAATAAAAATATGAATAATGTCAAATGTAAATAAAATATTAGCAAATTTATTTGTTTAAATAAAAACATATACTAACCCAAGAATAATTATAATTATTAGATCGCCAATAAAGATAATATAAACACAAAAACTGCGCATAAAGGGAATAAATATAGTTGGTAAAATATCCATATTATGGCTTAAAACGTAACTCTCCAAACAAGTTAACAATATGATTATCACAGACCATCCTAAAATAAGCCATACTATTTTCATCTTGAACTTGTGATAATTCATTATTGTTCCAAGTTTTTCCAATGTGTCGTCCACAATAGTGAGTTTCTTTATACAACTTCTAAATATCTGACGTAAAGAGATAAGGTGCAGATAGATAATTTGTATCCACAACGATTTTAATAAAATATTAATTTTATTTTTAAAGAGATCTAATAAAATATGAATATTATTCTTATAATTTGCTTTTTTAAAGAAATACCATAATTATGTCAGATGTGTGTGCAGCAAAAAATAAAAATTTTATATCTTATGACTTATTATTATGCAAAACACTTTACACATACGTATTTATAGCAATTAATTTCTTTTTTATTAGATGAATATATTAATATACAAAACTAATTGTAAGTTGTATGAGTTTTATTTTACAATCATTTATTTTAAATACTCAAACAAATATTTTGTGCTATGTTTCTTACCTTATCATAAAAGATTCCAGTGGCAATTGATATTAACGCTGTAAAAATATGTAGTCCAATGGTAACGTGATATTCAGTGGAATAATGTATTGTACAAAATATTGTATATATTGTAATAAGATTGTAAAGCGCCCATAACAGCAATATGTATACAAAACCAAACCATTGTCTTGGATCACCTACAGGAAACTTGATTATTTTTAAACCGAATACATAACTGATAATCAGTAACGACGACAAAACTTCCCGAATGCCTTTCGTCATAGCATATACCTTCGCAATTACGAACTGCATTTTCTTTGCCGACAACTTCACTAAATGATAACGATAGCGGATCTTTATAAGTACAATTACTATACTTATATGTGATGAAATAATCGATTTTATGCTGAATTTTACATACACCACGAGCTATCCTCGAAATAGAACTGGATAAATTAGTTGTGTTTTCACACATAAAAATACATTTATAATACCGATGTTGCTGTTGATATTTTTCTTTGTCTTTTTTTACTCTTACTTTTGTACAGTGCTATTATGTGTTTAAAAAAGTTATGATATAGCGAATGTAATTTCGAAATATGTAATATGTCTATTTTAATAATTGACAACGTAGTATTAAAATTGATGTCAAAGATAATGTAATAATGAGACAATATACGTATAAACGTAAATAATCTTTACAACATGTAGCGCTTTAAGGGGGGATCCTGGTGTAGACTACTGAAAATAATGGTATTTTCGGGAATTTTTTTAAAAGAAACTATTTAATAAATCGCTTTGATAACTTTTGGGCTGTTTTACTTTATTATTAAACAACGTAAAAAAAATTTTTTTATTTAAAAAAAAAAATTATTTAATATGTTTATAGGGCGTAAGTAAGAGCGTCGGTTTTAAACGGCGTGCATCCTAGCTCCTTCTTTACACGTTTGAAAAAAAAAAAAAAAAAACATTTCTTATTGTTTATAAACATGGTTTGTCGGTAAACCTAAAAAAATGCAAAAAAGTTGAAAATTGACAAAATGGCGGCACTTTAAAACAAGAAATGCAATTTTTACTCAAAAATGTAAACTTTATTTATGCAATAACAATTGTTTAAATTAATTATTTTATTAATTTTAGAGGTTTACCGACTAGTGAATGTAATAAACTATGTGTACGTACAAGAGCCAACTTGATTGGTTAAATAGTTTTTGAGTTATCGTGCACGCCAATTTCAAAAACGTGGTTTCGAGAAAAACGCGTTTAAAGTTTTCGCCGCTCGTATACCCGCACGTATACCTGCGCGCAAGAAATGGCTGTGAGGCCTTTAAAACTTCGAATTTTTTATTGTAACTTTAGGAATATATTCTACGAATAGTGTACTATTGATTACAATAAAAAAAAAATTCGATTTTTTGGACGCTCTACACCAGGATCCCCCCTTAAGGTAATGGTAGAAACATATCTTTTGATAAAATATACAAAAACGCTTTTCTGTAAAAAATAATTGTAAGAAAAACAGGAGGGTGACATTTGGTATAGAAATAGAACGTAAAAAGTATTAATTTTATTTACAACACAATCCTTGTAGAAAATGATAAATTAGTTCACAGCGTAAATATATAATAAATAATAAATAAATAATAAATATATAATAACCAATATATATGTTTAGAAAATATTTTATTAAACGTTGAACACTTTATTTATCAATATCTTTATTTTTCAACACTTCAAGTAATTTAAGTTATTCATACATTATGTTAATCATGACTATCTCGAACGTTTACTTATTCATTTGCATCTGTGTTAATATAACTAAAATGGTCACAGTGTACTTGGAGAACTGAAAAAAGTATATCTTACATTTATAATCTTTATTATAAATAAGTGTTTAGTGAATAAACATATGACAACTACAACGTACATCATGAAAGACTTTATAGCCAAATTGGAAAAGTCCAAGTCCGCAGAATTTGAGTGGCGCTTGAGCTATTTGCAATAAAAACTGTGAAATCTGTATTAACATAATGGATTAATATACACATTTTTGGTTCTCTGTTCTTACTTAAACTTAAATTTATGTTTATTTAATCAATATTTAACAAACTCAATTTAGAAGAAGAAAGCTGCCATTTACGGTCCAAGCTTGGATCTTCATGGTAGCCTAATATTATTTCTTATGTGTATTTTGTACACATATTTTCCAATTTATTAAACTACGCGCCGATTATTTGTCAGACTTAAAACACAGTTATTGTTGGAATATTGAAATCCCCTCCCTCCCTAATTAAATCGAAAACTCTGTTATTTACGGTCCAAGCTTGGATCTTAGTAGCGATATTGATTTAATTATTAGGGAAGGAGGGAGGGGATTTTTTAATGTTCCAACAATAATTGTGTTTTAAGTCTGACAAATATTTAATCGGCGCGCAGTTTAATAAGTTGGAAAATATGTATGTAAAATATACATAAGAAATAATATTAGGTTACCAAGATCTAAGCTTGGACCGTAAATGGCAGTTTTCTTCTTCTAAATTGATTGTATATCATGACGGTCTTATTCTCTTAATATTAATTGTTTAATAAACTCATTTTAAGATTAACTTACATTTTCATGATTAATATTACAATTGAAATAAGGTATTTTATTTATTAAATCTCCTGTTATATTTGCCTAAAATTTATATGTGCAAAATTAAATTGATTATTTTTAATTTATTCATATAAAGTTATATTATAGTAATTGTTAAAAATTAATCTAAAATATAGAATAATACCTTAGTGCTGATTCTCTCGCATACATAATTAATGAACAGAAGTATAAAAATGAAATAGGAACCCCAAATTAGCTGTAGGACAGTGAACAGTGTTTTGTCGCCTTTTATATAATCGTTGATAAATATTATGTTGATAATTTCATAAAAAATCTGTGTTAACCAACATCAGATGCAACATGCTATGGATATAGTCATCTCTATTCCGAATATTGTGTCTATTTCTCGAGATATCTTATGTAACTCCAAGTAAAGATGCCTGGGTAAATGCAATATTTTAAATTAATTATGTAAAATTACCATTATTTTTAGAATATACATTAATGTTTTACATTAAAACGTAAATTAGCCAGTCACTGTTTGCAACTTTTGGAAATCTGCGTTGATGCAAATGTGAAATAGGATCTTTCCAAATCGCCGTTATTCCATGTTCATCTCTTGTTAAATACCAAAGAAATTCATTAATTTGATTAAACTTTAATTTTATATATCTAAAATAGAGAAAAGATTAGTATATAGATAATGTGTCGTACTATCAGTATATGTATATAGATATATGCAGAAATATAATTTTTTTTACATATAATATAACTTTATTAACTTATACATATAATTTTGCAAAGATAACTTCTTTATATACAAGATATACCAACCCAAGAATATCCGTAAAAATCAGACTGCTGTAATAAACTTAAGATGACTGCAATAATTTATCATACAGACGATATAGATACCTGTTGTAACGTTATAATCGTATTGATTGTGCAACCATAGAGTCTCTAAATAAGTTAATAATATGACTATTATGATCCAACTTAAGACAAGCCATATCGTCTTCATATACAGCTTGTGATAATCTGTTGTTGTTCCAAGTTTTGCCAATGTATCGTCCACAATAGTAAGTTTCTTTAAGCAGTCTCTAAATTTCTGACGTGAGACACAATGCGTAATAATGCACAAAAAATTACCTAATACTTATCTAAAAACATATTATTGTTTCATACAAAGAAGAAATATATAAGAATGCCATTTATATTCAAATATATCTCTTTGAAGTTAAAATAATTACGTTATTTTATGTCTAATAACGTAATTATTTTAACTTCAAAGAGATATATTTGAATATAAATGGCATTCTTATATATTTCTTCTTTGTATGAAACAATAATTTGTTAAATAGATTGCAAAAAGAAATTTAACAATAACTTATATCGCATTGACATGCAAAGCATTTTATATTCTATGTCAAGTTTTTTTAATTATAAAAATGTAGGTAATAAGATAAAGGGGGGAATAAATTATGAAATATAATATCAAATATAAGAAGATATGTATATAAATTAAAAATTTTATTACAATATAAAGTTTTTTATTACTCTATAAAATTTAATTGTATATTGATGATTTCTATGTTGAAATCATTTATTACTAGTGAGCGAGTAACGACGAGATTTTCTTACCTTATTATAATAAACTCCAACCGCAATTGATAATAACATTGTGAAAATATCCACATAAAGACAAATACGATATGCAATGCCAATAGGATAAAAATTAATGTAAAGGTGAGGCATTACTGTATATTTTAAGAGAAAACAATAAACCGACCAGAAGAGCAGCATATATAAGAGATTAAAATATCTTTGGTAATATGTTGAAAACTCGACAATTTTTAAACTAGACACGTAACTGATCGTTAAAAGGAACAATAAAGCTGATCGAATGTTCTTCATTGCGTATGATAATCACTGTTGGGATTTCGAATTACACTTCTCTTACTAACCAAATGGTTGCATCAGTTGCACTGAATAGTGAGAATGGTAGATCGTAATTTCTATTAAAGCTTTTGTAGATAATGAAATAATCAATTTATTCAAGTTTATATCGCAGTCTATCGGAAAAGAATTTATGATGCACATGTCGCTTGTTTTTACTCAGAGCAAATATATTGTGACGTCCGTCGGTACATTTCCCCCCCCCCCCCCTTTTGTTTCCTCGGCGACAACGACGCCGACGGTAATAAAATAGTTAGAGCAATAGTAACAGTAGCAATAGTAATAATAGTTGCTGTAATAGTAGTCATAGCGGTAATAGTAGTAGTCTTAGGCGTTAACATATAATACGTATAGTAACATTAATCGAACGCATTAATATCGCGAAAATACCTGTACTACGTAAAATTATATCGTTAATAAATAACCAATATACCGCGCCTCTCGGTTATTTCGTTCAATCTCAATCGCGTATATTTTCTCATAAATCTTATGTTCACAACTTGATATCAATTTTTCACAATTTACAAATTCGTATACGAAAACTGAGAGATATTTCAAAGTTTTTATTCTTGCTTGAATATCGTTTTAAGCATCATTAATCTGAAGTTTTTTTAATAACGTAGCAGAAACTAAAAAAAAATAATATTAAAGAACGCGTACTGTGTCAGCGGTTTTGAGAAGGCGCGCGGAGAGCCAGACGCTCTCACGCTCACCTGAGCCGGTTATCTTGAACGGATGCTGTCGTCAGCACCTTCCCACAGCGAGTACGCCTCGCTTCTTAACAGCTAAAAATAATTAATTGCAAAATCCTTTGAATTACAATAAATGAACTGGGAATCAATTTCGAATTTTTGTCACAAATAGTAAGCGATGTGCATCGGCACAACAGCGACAGCGCCGACGCTAACCGCTCGCCTTCTCCCGCGCTATAGATCTAGGATCATAGACTAGATTTAGTAAGTAGATGCGGCCTTGCGTAGCGACTGAGTCGCTTATCCAAATTTATTCGTAATTATAGCAATAAGGAACAAAGGAGATTTCTGCACCTCGCGACGCTGGCACCTGAGACGCGCGGTCCGTGGGCCCTTCCCCTGCCCTCGTACCGCACCGCGCTCGGCAATATAAGACCCTGCCTCGAGCCGCGGGCGCCCGTTTGTGTCGTGAAATTGTCGACAGTCACTTCACGCTGCTCCACTTTAAATCTACAACTTAGAATACCTTCCCTAAGTAGAGTCAATGAATTTTTTTTTTCCTTACCAAGTAGAGTCAGTGCAAGCTCCTCGGCGGGGTCTCCGGCCGACCAGAGCGAAGGTGCGTACCACGAGCCACCCGCAGGTAGCAGCCTTCTCCGAAATCAACAACTGACCTCTCGATCGAGGCTTCGAGTATACGAAACCCCGTAAGTCACATACCGTCGCGAAAGCGCCCGCCTGTTTCTTCCGCTCGGCCCAGGCAGCGCTTGCCACGTTACCTGACCGTCCGCCTTTTTTTCTTTCACGATTTTGCGATAACGAGAGGTAGTTCTCGCCGAATAACCACTTACGTTTTAATTTCTTTACCGTTATCTATTGCGCTGTCGATCTCGGCACCGAGGTTGTTCGGTGTCAGAAAGGAAGCGTATGTGTGATTTTTAAATTACGTTAAATATATAATTTGGTATCACTAAACTACCGGGAGCTACCCTGTTAAGCAAAATCTGTATTGAAAATAATATAAAGAAAAATGCAGGAAGTTTTATGTAGATACCGCATATGAGAATTCATATACGAAGTTGAAAATTTAAAGGAGTGGTGTTTCGAAAATAAAAGTATCGAGCAGTAATATCACTATGCTAATCTGTTTGAAAATTTATATACCTGTAAGGAAATTCTGATCTTTAAGCATATCTAAATTAAGAAACAGGTTTTATAATTTTCATGAATTTTACTATGAAATATATATGAATTCTTGTTTCCATTTTCAAGGAAAGACAATTGTCGTAAGGAAAGTTACGCATATCATAATATTCAATTTCGAGTGCATCGTATTTTTCAGCTCGCCGTAATTAAAACCCAAGGTCGTATTGTATTTTTAATATGCTCTGTTTGTAACAAATAAATTTATATACAAATGTTCTCATTTATTTTTCTTTTAATCGAAAATATGTATTATTACCTTGCGCATTCCAAGAATCTTAAAAGGGTTTTTAACGTCTAATGTTGTGTGTATTAAATTTCACATCAGTAAACTAAATTCATGTTTGTGTATGAATTTAGTTATACAAGTGCAAGAATTTTTATTTCAGGTACCCAGTTTGCAAATTTCGTTTACCGTGTTATCGTAAAGGTGTTGTAAATTTCCTATCCTTTTCCTTGTGTATCTTATTCATGTGTTATATAAATACGCCCCCTCGCCGGACGTAACAACTTACGATAAAAAAAGTGGTGACAGCGGTGGGATAGCTTTCATTAACGATTAGTATACCAACCGCGACTTTCTGATTATAAGCGAGTGATTAATTTACCTCTCTGTCTATCACCTTATATACGCGCTCGCTGAAGATCCCTTCGTATATCAATTTCGTTTAGCTGCACGACTCTCGGTTGTTGCGAACCTCCGGTGTTCGCCTTCATCAATATCGAGTCAAGGAAGCAAAATTAGCCTCAACAAAATATTTCGGAAGAAGTGCAGGGAAATGCAGCACGCCGCTTCAAGTGAACAATTCGCGGACGTGTCGGGCGGTGACAATGGTCCTCCCGCCCCGGGCGGCGAGGACAACCCGACCGATTACAACGCGACCGTAAGGAAAATACAAGAGCTGACGCGAAAAACGGAATTGTTAGAACAGATGGTTCAAACCCTTTCAGCGCTTTACACTCGGCCTGCGACAGGCGCCGCCCCGTCCGAACAAGTTTCGGGCCACGTCCCGGAACGGGGCCTTGAACCGCCATCGTTCTCTACACCGGGTCGTAGTACCGCCTTTCCTTATTCTCCTCCGCAGACTAGCACCCCCGTATACCCAAAATCCTACATCCGCGACGCCCTTGAGCTCGTCCCAAAGTATGATGGGCATAACATACCGGTCTGGCAATTTTCAAGAGCTTGCAAGCGTGCGCGCGATTCAATTCCATTCGTCGACGAAACGCACCTGGTAAATTTAATTCGGAATAAGCTCACCGGCCACGCGTATCTGGCTGTGGAAGACGAAACTCATTATACCGTCGATAAATTCCTAGATTCACTTAAGAGAACCTTCGGAACCGGTAGAAATTCGAACTATTACCGCGGTCAATTAAGCATTAATTATAAGAAGCCGAATGAGCATATTCTGGATTACATCGGGAGAGTAAAGGATTTAAGAAGCGCGATTATCGAAGGCGATCAAGCCGCGCTCAAACGGCAATTAGTAATCGAGGAAACTGTTCTAATAGATTCTTTTGTATTGGAATCGTTTTACGAAGGCCTCCCGAGAGAATTCAGAACGGAGCTTAAAGCCGAAGGATATATCGGCCTGACGGACGCCTTCGCTAAGGCGATCGCCATAAATAAGCGGTTGGAGAGGGATGAATCTCGCGCTCGCGCACCTCGTAATGCCCAACCACAAGGAAGAGCAACCTCGTCCCTCCCCTCGGCCCCGCCAGCAGTTTCCCTTCTCCAAAGAGAGCCTAACGCCGACCGACAGCTCAATCAGAATCCTGCCCCAACGGTCTCCAATGACATGTCTCGCAAAATCTGCAGTTACTGCAAAAAATTCGGGCACCTCATTTCCGAATGCCGCAGACGAGCATATAATAACGCTAATAACAGTAACTATAGTGGTAATAGTAACGCTAGCGGCGGGTACGGGCCCGCACCCGCGCTGTCGGGAAACGCCAACGAGGCCTCGCCGTCCGGGGCGAAACGGGGCCTCGGGACGCCTCGCCCCGCTTTCGCCGTGGAAGTCGTCCCCGTTCCTGCTCCATCCACGTCCTCAGAGCTGCCTCGGGGGACGTTCCCACAGTCGAACTGACTTCCCCCTCGTTCGTAGGACCGACTACGTTTATGCTCGACACCGGAGCACAACCTAATATAATCAAGGTCGGGTCAGTGAACCCCAAACTAAAGATAGATTACACCGAAAAACTACAGCTTACGGGAATCACCACGGACGCGGTCGAAACTATCGGCTCGATCAGAGCACGAATCCTCCGGGTGCCCGTCACCTTCCATGTAGTTCCGGACGACTTCCCGATAATACCACAGGGGATCCTCGGGAGCTCGTTCTTTATAGAAAACAACGCGCAAATTAACTATGAAACGAAATGCGTAACATGGCGTAATACCTCGTTCCTCTTCAAGGAACGCGAAAGTATTGTTGTACCCCCGCGTACGAATACGGGTTTCATGATACGAATATCCAACCCCGGGATCAGGACAGGTTACCTACCGCGACTTTACACTCGCGACGGAGTGTTCATGGGAGACTCTCTCGTGACCTGCATCAACGACAAAGCTTACATTCGAGTCATAAATACATTAGACGAGGAGGTGGAAATACTAATACCCATCTTAGAACTCCAAGAGGTGAGCACTATCACCGACAAGCCTGAGGAACTGCCGTTCGTCTCCACTGCGAGCAACCTAGAAGCGACGCTCATCGACCACTGCCTTAAAGAATCGTCCAATAATAAAGAGACGTCGTCTGCACACGCCGAAGCCAGCCCCCAAGGAGACTCAACGGAAGCATCAATCCTGCACGTCAAGGAAGAGGAAAGGGAAGGAACCAAGGTCGAGGCAAGCGCCAATATCTCCAAAAGTCCCCCGGAAATCGAGGCCACGAGCCCTACACCGGCGAGCGACCGTACATACGCAAATCCCTGCAACTCCTGTAGCGTCGACCAAGAGTCCGCATCTGAGGAATTGCCACGGCGAAATGTCGAGGAGTATCATTTAGAGGACCTAGCCCTTTTTCTCGAAAACAGCGAGGCTAACGATCATAACCTCACCGTCGAAGAGAACGAGTCTGAGAAGCCACCGGAATCCACCGGACGAGCGCTGGCAATGGACGAGGAAAGTGAGACGCAAGCACGTGAACGTAAAGGCTGCTCGAGGATAACGGAAGTCATAAACCTGTTACGCCTAGAGCACCTGGACGACGAAGAAAGGAGAAGTGTCGTAAGTCTAATAAAGAGACATCACGACAGGTTTCACCTATCTACGGAGTATCTGGGGAAAACAAACGTGACGACACACAGAATCGTGACGACCGACGATACGCCAATCCACACCAAGCAGTACCGGTTTCCGCCGGTTCACAAACAAGAGATAATTCGGCAGGTCGCGAAGCTAGTGAAAGAAGGCATTGTAAGGCCTTCCACATCTCCATACAACTCACCGGTCTGGATCGTGCCTAAAAAGGCAGATTCCCACGGCAATAAGCGCTGGAGAACAGTAATCGATTATAAAGACCTGAATGGGAAGACGGTGGGCGACGCTTATCCCATGCGTAACATCTGTGACATCCTCGACCAGCTGGGCGGAGCTAAATATTTTTCGGTTTTGGATCTTGCCAGCTCGTTCCATCAAATACCAATGGACCCCAACGACGCTCATAAGACAGCCTTCTCTACACCACAGGGACACTTCCAGTTTGAAAGGATGCCGTTCGGGCTAAAGAACGCACCCGCGACCTTCCAGCGCCTGATGGACCAGGTCCTGGCCGGTCTCGAGGGTGTCTTTGTATATATGGATGACATCGTGGTCTATGCCAGCTCTCTGCAAAGACACGCCATTAGAATGGAGAAATTGATGGAACGATTGCGGAAGGCCAACCTCAAGCTGCAACCCGACAAGTGCGAGTTCTTGCGCCACGAGGTAGTTTACCTCGGACACGTCATCGGCGAGGATGGTGTCAGGCCCGATCCACAGAAGATATCAGCAGTCAAGAATTTTCCAGCCCCCAGGAGCCTAAAAAATGTGCGCCAATTCCTCGGACTAGCAGGGTATTACCGCCGCTTTATACCACGGTTCTCGCAGGTGGCGAAACCATTGTCGCAGCTCACCAAGAAGGAAACGCCATTCACATGGAATAAGGAACAGCAAGACGCCTTCACCGCATTAAAAGAAGCACTCTGTAGCGAGCCCATCCTGCAGTACCCGAACTTCTCCTTACCCTTTATCCTCACAACTGACGCCTCAAATTTTGCAGTTGGCGGCGTATTGAGTCAAAGGTACAGCGACAAGGTAGGCGACTTGCCTATCGCATACGCCTCACGGATTCTCAACTCCGCTGAGAAAAACTACTCTACCATAGAGAAGGAGCTCCTCGCCATCATCTACTGCACCAACCACTTCGCCCCTACCTCTACGGGCAAAAATTCACTCTCGTCACCGACCACCAGCCGCTTACCTGGATGCACAGGGTAAAGGACCCGACGTCTCGGCTCATGCGCTGGCGCCTGAAGCTAGAAGAGTATGACTACGAAGTAGTCTACAAACGCGGCAGCGCAAATAATAACGCCGACGCTCTCTCGAGAAACCCACCTCGAGAATCTACGCCAGCAGGAGAAATAATTATTACTGAAATTATCGACGTCACAGAAGAAAAGGTGAAGGATATAATATTCCCATCCATTAAACCAATCCCCATCTTCCGCGAACTATGTCCTGTCAAGAAGAGAAGGCGTCTCGATTCTGGAAACGAGTCTCCGTGGATCGGTTGGGATCATGAAGACTCCCGATCAGACAACACCAATAACAACTGCAGGAGCTGCAGTTGGAGCAACCGCGCCTGTGAGTCCCATCTTGTCAAGTTCCCCTGTAAGAGAAGCATCGACGAGATCGATCAAGGGCAAGCTCTAGAACAGGATCGAAAACGAACACAATCGGTACCCCCGGTCGTGCCCCCACCTGATGAAGTTCCTACGCATAGACCGCGTGAAGGAAGAGAACGGTTTCGCGACCCACCCGAGACCCACACACTATTCTACAGCCAGCAGGACGCAGCCGGTCGAATAGACCTAGAGGACGAAGGAAGCGATAACAGAGGAGAAGGCGGGGCAGGCGAACAGTCTCGCGACAATAACGACCTCGGAACAGATAACGCCGCAGGCCACCCCGACCGCACACGGGACGACGGAGAACTCGAGAATGATCATAACCCTGAAGAATCACCCGCAATCGTGGCCGAAGCGCCAGCAGGACCCGTCAAACGAGGACGGGGCAGGCCTAGGAAATTACCTCCGGAACCTCCTACCGTAATTATCACTCCTCCGATACCAGCAACCCCCGTTGATGAACCGGGGCCATCCGGCCACCCCCTGTTCCGAAGGTCCACTCGACGCACCGAGAGTCGGAAAGGGGATACCTACACGGGCGTAGAGGCAGATTTTACCACGGAAAGAGAAAGAGAGACAGCACCCGCTATAACACCATTCTACCCTGAAGAAGAAGAAGGACAGGAAGAAATCAGCCATGAGGACTACACCTACGTACCCGGCGTGCCAACTACCGACGACGTGGATAGCGACTCTGAATCCAACGCGTCATTCATGAGTAATGACGATTGCTACCTACCCGAGGTTAACGAAGAGCTCACGACCACTCACGGGATAGAGTGTCGAATAAAGGAATCTCGCGATCCCCTGCTCTCTCAGGACGACAATATAGTCATTATAGTAACGGCCAACGGCCGTCCATTCGACGCCGGAGCGCACGAACTCTATCGGGAACAAAAGTTGCCCCCTCTGAACGAACTGACGTTAGGTCGAGCCCGTGCATACCCTGCCGAGTCGCCCAACAAACACATCATAGTTCTTGCCGCAAAGGAACGGGAAAGTATAAGGCTGGATCGTTTGATCCTAGACGAATGCCTTGCTTCGCTACTCGATGTGGTTACGGAATTGCAACTTCGTACCATTAGCATTCGTAAAACGGAAAGTTTGGATGACCACCCCTAGCACACGATTCGGCTAGCGTTACAAAATATTTTCGAAAAACGACCTGTGACAATAACTATATGCTTGGGGCTTACTTCAAATCCACCAGCGGAATTACGGAAAGACATCATCGCAGAGGCTCATAGTTCGGCCGTCGGAGGTCATAAGGGCGTGACCAAGACCTACCATCGTGTGCGAGAGAGATATTATTGGGCAAAAATGAAAGAAGACATCTTAAATTTTATCAGACTGTGCAGAACCTGCCAACTGAGGAAGCTTGTTAGGCAAAAGACCAAACAACCAATGGTAATAACGGACACTCCGGGCCAAGCGTTCGATAAGGTCGCGATGGACATAGTCGGGCCCATACGGCGCACGATGAAGGGAAACCGGTATCTTCTCACCATGCAGGATTTGCTCACTAAATATTCGATCGCGGTACCCCTGGCCGAAATCACAGCGGAAGCCACCGCTACCGGCTTTGTCTATAACTTTATCTGCCGATTTGGATGCCCTAGGAGCATTTTAACAGACCAGGGCACTAACTTCACTAGCCTCTTGATGAAGAATATTGCTAAAAGGTTCCGTATACAGCGTTTCCGCACCACTGCTTTCCACCCACAGTCCAACGGTTCCCTCGAGCGCTCACACCTCGTACTCATGGAATACCTAAAATGTTTTGTCAACAGGAACGAAAATTGGGACGACTTGATCGAAAGAGCCAATTTCTCATACAATACCTCGGTGCACGAAGGCACGAGATACACGCCGCACGAACTTGTGTATGGTCGAACCGCACGCACACCATCGCAGCTCGTGTACGACGGAGATCCGGAAACGTACGACCATCACCTCACCAAATTGTTCGACTGTATACGCGGGTTACAGGCCGACGCCAAACAAAATTTAGAGCGGGCTAAGCTAAGGTCCAAGAAATATTACGATCGAAGAATTAACCAGCAGACCTTTGAACTTGGTGATCACGCCTTCTTATTGAACCAAAAGAAGTCGAAATTCTCTAACGAATACGTCGGCCCATATAAAATCATCGAAGTGCTCGACCATCATAATGTTCGCTTGCAGATAAATAGGACTAGTAAAATAGTGCATACGAACCGCTTGAGAAAGGCGTACTACGAGGAACCAGGGTGAAACGCATTTATTATTTCAGATGGCTCCAATTTTTCTGGTGGGCATGCTCCTTCGGGTCGCCGAGGCCCTCTTGGGTTACGACTGTGGAGGATCCAGCTTCAATTCGACTACTGTCTCTCTCCTGGACGTCGGCGAATGCCACGCACCTGACGACAAGCCAAACGCTACCGTCGTGTACCTGCAACTTCTGCAAACAGCCGAATATGCCGAGACATTTGTCCATACCTGCAGAATCGAAATTGACCGACACATTACTTACTGCGGCATGCACTCGCATGTATCCTTGGTACAGGGAGGCCACCGTAAATACCTCGTCGATGTCGACCAGACAACGTGCTTCAAACTACATGCCACGCGAAGTTTTTCTTATGGACAGTCCGTACCTATCGTCGACCTAGATCCAAACTCCACTAACTATCGGACTATAACTCTTGCTGGGAGCGTCGCCGTAGACGGAACGTGCCACGGGTCTCAATACTCTGACCCCTACGGCACCTAGAACAACGTCGTCGTCGAAGGATCGATCTACATAACTTACAAAAGCTACCACGCCACGACAAAACCTTCACAAGACCTAATAATTTTACGGTCCGGCACCCATTGCAAAATTTCCGAGCTTACCTGCATCGACGAGGACGGATCTAATGTATTCTGGTCCCCACTTCCTGATAATTCTTGTAAATTTCACTCCTACGATGTACTTTATCAAGGGATCGCTACCAAAATTTTTGACCCGGTATCTCGCTACCCCATCATCTACTCCCTCACCTCGGAAGACACAACGTTTGCCTTGTCAAAGAAATCTGAAAGATATATCTGCGGATTCACACTGATTCAGACCGAACATCCTAAACTTGTGATTGTCGAAACAGCCAAAGACAACCCGTTTGCTCCCAAGGGCCGGATTCTCACTAATAATCTTGACGCGTTTACCTATATAAACTCCAAATTTATTTACGTTGAGAAGCACATCAAGCACCAAATCAACGCTCTCTACCAGAACATTATCCATCAAAAATGTCAATTAGAACGGCAAGTACTTAAAAACGCCCTGTCGTTGGCTAACATCAGACCAGATCTCTTCGCTCACCACCTGATGAAGGGACCGGGCTATATGGCTGTGATCGCCGGGGAGGTGGCCCACATCACCAGATGTATACCCATCGAAGTCGCCAGGAGGGCAACGCAAGACTGTTTCCTAGAGTTACCGATTACCTTCAACAATCAGTCTGCCTTTCTAACACCCAAGACCAGAGTGATCACACGTACCGGGACAGCGATTGACTGCAACCCTCTCATTCCTGTAATGTACCTGATGAGAGGAGGATGGGTCAGCTTGACCCCGCTGCCAGCCGCGGTGACATCCCCGCAGACCCTGGAACCGCTTTCGCTGCCCGAGTGGCACTATACCGATGCCGAATATCTCGCTAGTAGCGGGATTTACACCGAGAAGGACCTCAGTCGTCTGCGGGAACACATCATGTTCCCGCTCAAACACTCCACTCGGATGAAGAACATCGCCAAGGCTGCCGCAGGACATCGCGTGCCCTTAGACGGATTTTCCATTAACAATCTCCTGGACGAAGACGCCCTCAGCAGGATCGCCGGGACAACAGCAGAGCGACTCTGGGGCGGGTTCCTGAAATTCGGCACAGCCACCGCCGGATTCATCGGGATTTGGCTGGTAATCAAAGCTATTAAAACTGTTGCAGATACCATCATCCACGGATACGCTCTCCACTCCGTCTATGGATGGAGTGTGCATTTGTTGGGAGCTATATTTTCTTCCGTGACAAACCTCTTGCTGCACCTCGGCGGGAAAAGACAATCGCCCGCAGAGCGAACACCAGCACCACGAGCCGCCCAGCCTATAGACAACCTATACAAAAGCAGCGCGTCCATCGAGACAGCGAACCTCCCGGCTGTGAAACCGCGGTCCAACAGCACTCACTTCTTGGCGCAGACGGGGTCAACTTCTTCGCTCTACCCCATCCAGCAAGCTGAACTGGCGGTTATTAACGAGTCCCTTTCAACCCTGGAGCAACGTTTAAACCGATACGTGCCCTAACTCCTGTCAACTTGTAGAAGCATTGAAACCCAGCAGCCTAATTTCCACGTCATGTAGGACTAACCTCGCTACCTCGGCGCTCGCACATCCCGTGCTCGGAGCTTAAGGACGGGGGTGTGACGTCCGTCGGTACATTCCCCCCCCCCCCTTTTGTTTCCTCGGCGACAACGACGCCGACGGTAATAAAATAGTTAGAGCAATAGTAACAGTAGCAATAGTAATAATAGTTGCTGTAATAGTAGTCATAGCGGTAATAGTAGTAGTCTTAGGCGTTAACATATAATACGTATAGTAACATTAATCGAACGCATTAATATCGCGAAAATACCTGTACTACGTAAAATTATATCGTTAATAAATAACCAATATACCGCGCCTCTCGGTTATTTCGTTCAATCTCAATCGCGTATATTTTCTCATAAATCTTATGTTCACAACTTGATATCAATTTTTCACAATTTACAAATTCGTATACGAAAACTGAGAGATATTTCAAAGTTTTTATTCTTGCTTGAATATCGTTTTAAGCATCATTAATCTGAAGTTTTTTTAATAACGTAGCAGAAACTAAAAAAAAATAATATTAAAGAACGCGTACTGTGTCAGCGGTTTTGAGAAGGCGCGCGGAGAGCCAGACGCTCTCACGCTCACCTGAGCCGGTTATCTTGAACGGATGCTGTCGTCAGCACCTTCCCACAGCGAGTACGCCTCGCTTCTTAACAGCTAAAAATAATTAATTGCAAAATCCTTTGAATTACAATAAATGAACTGGGAATCAATTTCGAATTTTTGTCACAAATAGTAAGCGATGTGCATCGGCACAACAGCGACAGCGCCGACGCTAACCGCTCGCCTTCTCCCGCGCTATAGATCTAGGATCATAGACTAGATTTAGTAAGTAGATGCGGCCTTGCGTAGCGACTGAGTCGCTTATCCAAATTTATTCGTAATTATAGCAATAAGGAACAAAGGAGATTTCTGCACCTCGCGACGCTGGCACCTGAGACGCGCGGTCCGTGGGCCCTTCCCCTGCCCTCGTACCGCACCGCGCTCGGCAATATAAGACCCTGCCTCGAGCCGCGGGCGCCCGTTTGTGTCGTGAAATTGTCGACAGTCACTTCACGCTGCTCCACTTTAAATCTACAACTTAGAATACCTTCCCTAAGTAGAGTCAATGAATTTTTTTTTTCCTTACCAAGTAGAGTCAGTGCAAGCTCCTCGGCGGGGTCTCCGGCCGACCAGAGCGAAGGTGCGTACCACGAGCCACCCGCAGGTAGCAGCCTTCTCCGAAATCAACAACTGACCTCTCGATCGAGGCTTCGAGTATACGAAACCCCGTAAGTCACATACCGTCGCGAAAGCGCCCGCCTGTTCTTCCGCTCGGCCCAGGCAGCGCTTGCCACGTTACCTGACCGTCCGCCTTTTTTTCTTTCACGATTTTGCGATAACGAGAGGTAGTTCTCGCCGAATAACCACTTACGTTTTAATTTCTTTACCGTTATCTATTGCGCTGTCGATCTCGGCACCGAGGTTGTTCGGTGTCAGAAAGGAAGCGTATGTGTGATTTTTAAATTACGTTAAATATATAATTTGGTATCACTAAACTACCGGGAGCTACCCTGTTAAGCAAAATCTGTATTGAAAATAATATAAAGAAAAATGCAGGAAGTTTTATGTAGATACCGCATATGAGAATTTATATACGAAGTTGAAAATTTAAAGGAGTGGTGTTTCGAAAATAAAAGTATCGAGCAGTAATATCACTATGCTAATCTGTTTGAAAATTTATATACCTGTAAGGAAATTCTGATCTTTAAGCATATCTAAATTAAGAAACAGGTTTTATAATTTTCATGAATTTTACTATGAAATATATATGAATTCTTGTTTCCATTTCAAGGAAAGACAATTGTCGTAAGGAAAGTTACGCATATCATAATATTCAATTTCGAGTGCATCGTATTTTTCAGCTCGCCGTAATTAAAACCCAAGGTCGTATTGTATTTTTAATATGCTCTGTTTGTAACAAATAAATTTATATACAAATGTTCTCATTTATTTTTCTTTTAATCGAAAATATGTATTATTACCTTGCGCATTCCAAGAATCTTAAAAGGGTTTTTAACGTCTAATGTTGTGTGTATTAAATTTCACATCAGTAAACTAAATTCATGTTTGTGTATGAATTTAGTTATACAAGTGCAAGAATTTTTATTTCAGGTACCCAGTTTGCAAATTTCGTTTACCGTGTTATCGTAAAGGTGTTGTAAATTTCCTATCCTTTTCCTTGTGTATCTTATTCATGTGTTATATAAATACGCCCCCTCGCCGGACGTAACAATATACATATAAGACGCAGATATTAATGTTGTTCATGACATTTCTGTTTTTTATTGTTTGACCGAGGAGCCATTATGGCTATCTAAAAATATTATCAAATTACAATATATAATGTTGACTTAAATCAATATCTAATAATATTAATTGAAAGTGTAATATTAAAATATGAGATATGAAAATAAGATATGAGAAATATTTATTTTTTTCTTGAGAATTAAAGAAAACTAAACTTAATGTTAATGCAAAATAAAGAATATTTAAGTTCTACCTTGTTTTGTTTTTTGTTAATTCTTTTTTTTAAATACGAAATCTCTCTTATTACTAATACGATAATACCAAATCATGTCCAAAGATTATCACATAATACGTTTTATAAATTATATCTACATTATATGCAAATTATTTAAATTATTTTTCTAAATTTTATTATATCTTATAAATGCTTACTTATTTGTGTATGCTTGTATTAATATGATCAAAACAGTTGCAATACACATGATAAACTAAAAATAAAGACAGTGTATAAGTTTTTATTTTAAATATTTATCACGAAAGTAATTATTTGTAGTAAGTATGTAATTAAATATGTATTTAATTACATAATTAAATAACGTACCCTGTGAAGAAATTTGAAACCAAATTAAAAAAATCCGATTCCACAGAATCTAAGTGGTGCATAAACTATATGCAATAAAAACTGAGAAATCTATAATATTAATACAATGGATTACTTTTAATACATCTTATTGGTTATTTATATGGAATTAGATATTAATTAGATAATATTTGTTTTAATAACGTTTAGCAAATTTATTTTAAAACTTACGATTTCATGAATTTCAACTTCATAAGTGAAATAAGATAATCTATTTATTAAGTCTTTTGCTGCACTTGCCTAAAATTGGAAGGGGGGGCTCCGTTTGCCTACAATCCCGATTGCCAACAGCTTTGTTTGCCCACAACATTTTACCTACAGCTTCGTTTGCCGACATTCCCGATTGCCGACATTCCCGATTGCCTACAAGCATTATTGCGCACATGTAATGGTTAAAAATACGAACGTACGTTTGCGCACATGGCTAAACACATTGCACACATGACTTTATTGCACATAAGCAGATTGCACACATGACATTAGTGCGCACATACACATTGCACACATGACTTTATTGCGCACATACACGTTATATTGTACACATATGTCGCAGGCTTATTGCAAAATCAGTCCTTTTGTAAAAAGACTACAGCCTCTTTGCGAAAGGCCGGCCTTTTGCGAAGCACTGAGCGTTTCCCAATAAGACTGAACGCACTTTAGGCTTTTTGGCACACATGGGCTGGTGTTAGGCTAGGCACTTTGCAAAAAGTCTAAAATACGTTAGTCTTATTAAAGAAACGATCAAATGCTTTCGCAAAAAGCCGGCATTTTGCAAAAAGGCTAGTTTTTTTGCAAAAAGGCTGATTTTACGATAAGCCTGCGACATTGTGTGCAACATAACGTGAATGTGCGCAATATGTCATGTGTGCAATGTGTATGTGCGCAATAATGTCATGTGTGCAATCTGCTTGTGTGCAATAAAGTCATGTGTGCAATGTGTTTGGCCATGTGCGCAAACGTACGTTCGTGTTTTTAACTATTACATGTGCGCAATAATGCTTGTAGGCAATCGGAAATGTCGGCAATCGGGAATGTCGGCAAACGAAGCTGTAGGCAAAATGTTGTCGGCAAACGAAGCTGTTGGCAATCGGGATTGTAGGCAAACGGGACCCCCCCGTAATTTTTTAAATATTTAATATTTTGTGATTAAATAAGTAAAATCTTCAATTCTTTAGCATCTCTAGCTCTGATAGTGAAATTACATCATCTTCATCAAGTGAAGAAATATGTCACGACGAGGAAGTCGAAGAGCAATTTGAAAAACTAAATCCGAACATTTCTTTTAAACAAAAAATACATAATTGGTCTATTAAAAATATTTCATGTCTCAATAACAGAATGTTATCTGAGCTATTGTGTATTTTGAAAACTGAACATAATGAATTTCCAAAAACAGCTACATTTTTACAAACTAAAAGTTCAAAAAATGTTGTTGAACTTATGTTAGGTGCTAATGGATCTTTTGGTACTTACATTTATTTTGGTGTAGAAAAAGCTCTTAAATTGATGATAAATCCTAAAATACATGTAAAAGATGTAATTGAAATTTTGATTAATATTGACGGTGTACAAATTTATAAAAATTCAAAACAACAATTTTGGCCTATATTGATCATGTTACATGATATGAAATATATTGTCAAACCTCAGGTTGTTGCTATATATCACGGTGAATCTAAACCAAAATCGCCAACAGAATTTTTGAATAAATTTATAGAACTATTAAGTTTAATGACTAATAAAATTAAATTGGCAGATAAAATTATATAATATTAAAGTATTAGGTTTTGTATGTGATACACCGGCTAGAGCATTTATTAAATGTGTCAAATCTCACGTAGCATTTTATGCTTGCGAACGTTGTACCGTAAAAGGCAAAACAGTTGGTAAGAATAAACGCATATACGCGAGAACCACTTGTGAAGAACGTAGTAAGCAATCATTTGAAAAGCGTAGGCAGCCTCAGCATCATCTTGATAATGAGATCACTCCTTTATTAAAAATTTCAGGATTTGATCCAGTAAAATCAGTTCTTGATTCAATGCATCTTTGTTTTCTTGGTATTACAAAAACTTTGTTAAACAATATTCTATTTGGTGGTCCCAAGACTAATGGTATTGGGCCACGAAATCGTTTGTTATTAGGCAATTTACTCCGCGGTTTATCTGGTCAAATTCCTGCAGAATTCCAAAGAAAAGTTTTTGATATCGTTGATTTAAAAAATTGGATAGCGACGCAATTTCGTTTCTTTCTTTTATACAGCGGTATATTAGTACTTCGTCATGTCCTTCCAAGTGATAAATATAAGCACTTTTGTCTTCTGTACGTAGCGTGTCGATTATTATGTAGTAATGATTTGGCAGTATTAAACGCAGAAAATGCAAAGAAATTATTAATATTATTTTTTCGTTTATTGCCGAAATTTTATGGTTCTCATATACAAAGTATTAATTTTCATAATTTAATTCATGTAGCAGATGATGTAACTCATATGGGATGTTCGTTGACATCAATTTCAGCATTTCCATTCGAAAATTTTTTAATGACTTTAAAAAAATTAGTTTGTACACCAAATAATCCTTTAAGCCAAGTTGCGAATCGTCGGAGAGAAATTAATTTAAATACCGACATAAGGACTGATGGTCGAATTTTATCGGATTATGTCCAGGAAAAATCAGTTGATTTAGGCAATCATATGACAAAAATGATATTTAAAAGTATAACATGGAATAAGATAATTATTACAAATACTTCTCCTAATAACGTCGTGCAACTTACAAATGGCGAAATTATACAAATTGATAAAATTTATTCATTACAAGATGATGTTTTACTGCATCAAGAAAAGATAGTACTAAAAGGATCATTATATTATGATACAAGAGATGTTTTTAATTGTCCTTATAAATCATCTCATGTGGGTTTATGGCAAGTTGCTTTAAGCAAACACCGTCGCGCCTTTCAAGTTAAAAAAATTGAACACAAATGTGTACTTTTAAACATTGAGAATGTTACGTTTTGCACACAGTTATTACATACTTGAGTTTTCGAGTTTTCTTAAATAAAACATAAATGCGCAGAGATATGTAATGTTTATTAATTAAACATTTTAAATATTTTATATAATACATAATAGTTGTATATACATAAATGTAAATAAATATACATAAATATAATAAATATATACATATACCTAATTTTTCATTACTATAAAATAAATTATTTTAATATATTGCGCTACTGTGTAATTGTATCTATATGCTATTGATTTTTTGATATGCATTTGTTCGCGCGCGTTGGTTGCTACGTGTCAAAGCGTATAACTTTATTATTTATTGAGTGCTATATAGCAACTTATAAAACGGATATCTAAGCATTAAGAAGAGAAATAGATAAACGTATTTGTGACAATTTCGACAATTTGTATGCTTGGAGTGATAAATTCACATCAACAATGGATAATATTTCTTATATGTAAGTGCACGCATTTTTTCAATTAATTGATAATTATGTTTATTTTTTAAATTATTGTTTTAAGTGTTTTTTAACAATAAAAAAAAGTATTTATAATTTATTAATCATGCATGTAATTTATATAGAACTGAATTAAGTGATAACGTTACGCACGTAGTCGCATGGTTTACTAATATTCGGCGTCAAGATAAAAAGCTATGCAAAGATCTTGTACCAAAAAGCTGGCTATCTAAACCTAAACGCACATGGCTTTGTAAGTACCCGCCAAAATCAGAGTACGATAAAGTACAAGAGTGGAGTAAAGAATGTAAATCTCCAGAAATAACATGGAAGGATTATCCTGTTGAATTAATAAAAGATGCTAGTAAGTACAAAAGTTCTACAAAGTAAAATATATTTCTTTACTACAATAATTGATTTACTTTCAAAGATTTATTATATTTCAAAGCTTTTTTTCTTTCATATTGATCAAATTTATATTAGAAAACTAATGTTTTTCCAGCAACGATAAAAATATATTTTATTGTGAACAAGATAATATTCATATTCATTAAATGCATTACCTATATTATAGATAATTTCGATCAGGGACAACGTCGTATGGCACGCATTTCAGAAGGCACTGTTTTACTTTCAAGTGAAGTGTCTGATGTAGCTGAAGAATCGTCAGATATAGAAGAGTCAGATGTATCAAGTAAAAGTAGTGATTTGGATTTTCAGATATTCTCAAGTCAAAAAATTGTAAAAAGAAATAAGGTTATGGAAATAGAAGAAGGTATTTATTGTTTGTAAATATATTTGTTGGAATTCGTAAATTTCTAAATTTAATGTTGATATTATCATTTCGTAGATAATGACTTTCAAAGCAGTTCATTAGAATCAGTTGTTACTTCCAAGGCTAAAAAAAGTAGCAAGCGTAAAGCGACTCTCTCTCTATCTGTCGAAACCGAAAATTCAAATCCATTAAAAATAACAAAATTACACAATAGTTATGCAGGAAATAATGTTATAATATTTTTTAATACTTAAGATTAAGTTTCATATATATGATCATCTGTGAAAAATTGTTACAGTAATATAATTCAGATTTTTTCATGATTTTTTAAAGAATAAATACTCATTTGTATTTCTATTTCAGAATTCATTCAAGTCGTTGCTAATGCTTGCTATGAGAAAGTGAAAGTACTCATGCAAAAAAAGATAGAAAATATGAAAAGAAGTATTTTATACGATATACGAAAAGGATTTGAAGAATTACAACATTATGGCGTTTGATGTATCTATAACAAAAAGTGAGCAAGTAGAAACTTGCACATTGTTTTCTCATAGTTTTTAAGTGAGCCAGTAGAAACTTGCACATTGCTTTCTCATAGTTTTTAAGTGAGCCAGTAGAAACTTGCACATTGCTTTCTCATAGTTTTTAAGTGAGCCAGTAGAAACTTGCACATTGCTTTCTCATAATTTTTAAGTGAGCAAGTAGAAACTTGCACATTACTTAATCAACATTTTATTTCGCTTATAAAGCTTCCTCTATGAGGAAGCTTGTTTTTTATTTGATGTAAAATTATTAATAAATATTCTTTAATTTGGCTTCCTCATAGAGGAAGCTTTATAAGCAAAATAAAATGTTGATTAAGTAATGTGCAAGTTTCTACTTGCTCACTTAAAAATTATGAGAAAGCAATGTGCAAGTTTCTACTGGCTCACTTAAAAACTATGAGAAAGCAATGTGCAAGTTTCTACTGGCTCACTTAAAAACTATGAGAAAGCAATGTGCAAGTTTCTACTGGCTCACTTAAAAACTATGAGAAAACAATGTGCAAGTTTCTACTTGCTCACTTAAAAACTATGAGGAAGCAATGTGCAAGTTTCTACTTGCACACTTTAAAGCTATGAGGAAGCAATGTGCAAGTTTCTACTTGCACACTTTAAAGCTATGAGGAAGCAATGTGCAAGTTGCAACTTGCACACTTAAAAGCTATGAGGAAGCAATGTGCAAGTTTCTACTTGCACACTTAAAAGTTATGAGGAAGCAATGTGCAAGTTTCTACTTGCACACTTAAAAGCTATATGGAAACAATATGCAAGTTTCTACTTGCTCACTTTTTTTATTATCCTAAAAAATTATTTTTTGAAGTCTTAATTATTAAGACTTAAGATGTTCTAACTGCAATTAAAAAATTAGCCCTTTTGCAAAAAGACTAGCCCTTTTGCAAAAGGCCGCCCTTTTGCGAAACACTGATTGTTCCCCAATAAAACTGAACGCACTTTAGGCTTTTTGGCATACATTGGCTGATGCTAGGTTAGACACTTACGTCAGTTTTATTTAAAAAACGATCAATGCTTTTGCAATAGAGCGCCCTTTCGCCCTCTCTCTCTTTCTCTCTCTCTCTCTCTTTCTTTTTCTCATTTGAAATTTTGGAGAATTTGTACATATATCGAAGCTTTATAAAGCTGGGTCTAATCAACCAAACCATAATGAATTATATATGAAATAGGGGTAGAAAAAACTGAAAAATATATTAGAATAAAAAATTGATAATAATTAATACTAAATTGTCAAAAAATATCAATTTATGAAAAGTCTCAATTGTTGAGACTTGGAATGTAGCCCTTAAAAGTTAAAATTTTAAGATTTTAGTAATTTTTTAAATTCTACTATATTTTTCAGTCTTTTCTACCCTTATTTCATATATAACTCTTTAAGATTTGGTTGATTAGTTTTTGAGTTAAAGACATTTAAAATTTCGGGAAATCCGTCCATACATAAACATGAGTCTGATCAACCAAATTTTAAAGAATTTTATATGAAATAGGGGTAGAAAAGACAGAAGAATATAATAAAATTAGAAATAGCCCAATATTCCAAAACTTACAAAAGTTAGAGCAATCAAAGGCATTTCTTAAAAAATTCAAAATTTTATAAAGAAAGAAGCCCTTTACCAATTATCGTTAAATTCAATTCCATCCTTCCTTAAATAATACTTTATCGATTAAAAAAAAATTTAGCCTTATATATCAATATTTGCATAAGTTAGAGCAACCAGGGACATTTCTAAAAAAATTAAAAATTTTTTAAAAAAAGAACCCTTTTATTGATTATCGCCAAATTCTAATTCTATTATATTTTTTAGTTTATTATATTCTAATTAAGACTTTTCATAAATTAATGTTTTTAGACAATTTAGTATTAATTATTGGCAACTTTTCTAATTTGATTATATTTTTTCAGTATTTTCTACTTCTATTTCATATATAATTCTTTAAGGTTTGATTGATTAGTTTTTGAGTTGAAGGCATTTAAAATTTCTGGGAATCCGTACATACATAAAAGCCTTATAAAGCTGATTGTGAGTCTAATCAACCAAATCTTAAAGAATTATATATAAAATAGGGGTAGAAAAGACAGAAGAATATAATAAAATTAGAAATAGCCAAATATTTCAAAACTTACAAAAGTTAGAGCAATCGCTCATTTTTTACATTTTTCTAATTTTTAGAAAACTTGCGATGTACACAGAACTTCGATATTTCTCTGCAAAAAATATCCGGGAAAACCAAGGGATAAAATCGGTAATCGGTAAGTAAAATATCGAGGTTCTGTGTACATCGCGAGCGAGCAATCTCGAAATGTCCGAAAAAAACGCCCGGGAAAACCAAGGAATAAAGTAGCTGATCGGTAAGTGTGCAAGTAACTGTGCAAGAGTTTGTTCAGATCGGTCGAATAGTTTATGAGTGTATAAAGAACAAACAGACTTAAAAAACGCCCGGGAAAACAAAGGGATAAAATCGGTAATCGGTAAGTGAAATATCGAAGTTCTGTGCATACATCGCGAGCGAGCAATCTCAAAATTCCCGAAAAAAACGCCCGGGAAAACCAAGGATAAAGTAGCTGATCGGTAAGTGAATAATCGAGGTTCCGTAGTAGCCTATGTTTTGCGCAAAGATGTAAAGAGTAACTGTGCAAAAGTTCGTCCAGATCGGTCGAATAGTTTAAGAGTGTATAAAGAACAGACATACATACAGACATACAGACATTCTATTTTATATAGATAGATAGAAAATTCATTAAGATTTAAATGTTGCTCTAATTTCCATTAATTTTGAGATATCGGGCTATTTCTAATTTTATTAGATTTTTCAGTCTTTTCTACCCCTATTTCATATATAATTTCTTTAAAATTTTATTGATATTTCAAATTTCGAAGAATTCGTACATACATAGAAGCTTTATGAAGCTGAGTCTAATCAACCAAATCTTAAAGAATTATATATGAAATAGGGGTAGAAAAGACTGAAGAATATAATATAATTAGAAAAATTGCCAATAATTAATACTAAATTGTCAAAAAACATCAATTTATGAAAAATCTCAATTATTGAGACTTGAGATGTAGCCCTTAAAGGTTAAAATTTTAAAATATTCGCAATTTTTCTAATTCTATTATATTCTTCAGTCTTTTCTACCCCTATTTCATATATAATTGGTTAAGATTTGGTTGATCAGTTCTGGAGTTATAGAAATTTCAGTAAATTTGGCACATACAGACATACAGACATACAGACATACAGACATACATACACACATACCGACATTTTTTAAAATAGCTATTTTTCGACGTTTTAGAACATTCTGAACACATTGGCAGCGGCAACTAAAAAAAAAATTTTTTTACGAAAACAAAGCTTCCTCTATGAGGAAGCAAAACAATTTATTATTGAACGTATCGCACAAAGATGAAATAAATCCAGTTTCTGCTCTAAAAGAGATTATTGGCATTAAATTACCGACATCTATATTAGATGATTTTAAAACTTTGGATTCTTCAATAGATGATAACGAAAGAAAAAATGCCTTGGTAATTAATTTTTTCTGATTATTTTAATTCTTTATTTAATAAATAAAATATTTGAGAATAGGTTCGTATTTTTACAGCGTACATTATTTGAGAAATATGTTGATGTAGCTCCAACACACAAGAAGGCTATACATAATGCTTTGTCAGCTTGAATGACTAAAGATGTCCAAATATTGTTTACTGCTTTTGATCGACAAAAAAATGAAAATAAAAAATTAAACTTTAGTAAAACAAAGATTTACAGCCTACTTATGGGTATGTTACTAATAAATTAGTTTCTATTAAATTAATATTTGTTACCTTAAAATTTGATTAAATATATATACACACATTAACACTTATTTAAATATTGATTTAATAATTAATTTATTTAATAAAAAATTTATATTAATATATTTACATAATTAATATTTAATAAAATATGTTCCTATTAAATGATATATTTTATAATGTAAGAATAAAAAATTATTTGATAGATATTCTCATGAGTAAGTTTGGAGCTAAAGAAGAAAAAGAAATTAATTCTTCCATGAGTCGTTGGTTTTCGGGAGCAGTAGATCGGTGCGGAGGTCGCAAAGAAAGAGATAATAGTGACAAAACAAATACCACTTAAAAATTATACACATTTTGGGGAAAGAAGAAAGCACACACAATTCAGTAATCTTGTTTAAAAATGTAAAAAAAAATTGATTATATTTAGATTAGATTAGATTAGAACAGATACTTTATTTACCCCAAAGGGGCCTTAAAGGGCGTTTTTGTGGAACGTACCCAAACCATTACATCAAAAAATTTGATTATATTATGTTCTGTTATATTTTACGTATGCAATAAATTATGTTATTATATAATCAAATGTACATATTTTAATATCATTTTTAAATATATTTACGTAACAGGTATGATTATGATATATAGAATTAATACTGTTATAGTAATAATGAAATAATCGTTACTTTTATAGCAATCGCGTCGATTATAATTTTCATGAAAATAGTATTATTGGTATTAGAACATGCAATATTGTTATAGTATTAGTAATTTGGGTTTGATTAATTATCCATATTATTACAATATTTAAAATTGGTACTGATTTTCGATACTATTGCAGTATTGAGAATCAGTACTGATTTTTGATACTGTTACACTATTGGAAATCAGTACTGATTTTTAGTACTGTTGTAGTATTGGATATTGGTACAGATATATAATACTGTTACTATAATGGGAATTGGTTTTGATTGTTGGTACAGTTACTGTACTGAGAATCGGTACTGATTTAATGCTGTTACAATAGTGGAAATCAGTACTGCAGCAATACCGGAATCCTGTACCACAGTAGTACTGTAATTTGAGTCTTGGCCCAATTCTATCATCCCAGTATTTTAACAGTATCGCACCTGTACTGGCATCTAGTACAGTGCCAATATTCGGTGTTAGAAATCGGTACCGGGCCATTATCTCGCCAGTAGCTATTTCCCACATGGGAGTGCACAGCGGCAGATATTATCCTAAATTTCACATAATTGTTGATCAGAATTGCGTAGAGAATTTCGCGCAAATCAATTGCTATCAAGCCAAAATAGTACGCTATTTTTAAAGTCATTTTCGTTCCAAATATTGTCTATTTCATAGGATATTTTACACAGCTCCAAATGCAGATGTCTGGATGTGTACATGTACATATAATGTTTCATTCTGTGTATATTATTATTTATAAATTGTTTTTACTAATACTACAACAGTTACAATTGCCGTAAATATGAGTAATTTTTAGTATATACATATATAAAATATTCATATTTAGCAGTACAATTTGCTTACATAACGATCCATATTATGCACTTGCTGTTTAGTGTTCTCGAAAATCTGCAGCGTTGGCGTGAATATGTCATAGGATTTTTCCAAGCTTGTTTTATTTTCCGTTTATTATTTCTCATCAAGCTCCGAAGATGTTCATTGATTTGATCAAACTTTAATCCTGTATATCTAAATATTGAGAAAGTATGGAAAGATGGAAAATATGAGATTATTTGAAAATAGCAGCATATTGTATTAATATTTTTAAATAGACTTCGAAAATGATATAATTTATGCATTATAAGTTAGTTTTATTAATTTATGTACAGTCGGTCACATAAAGGTTGCAACACTTAATTTTTGGATGGGTTTTGAAACGCACAAATATTTCGAGACTACAAACCACTGCTAAAACAAATCATCCATCCAAAAATTAAGTGTACCGTTGCAACCTTTATGTGACCGACTGTACATAAATTAATAAAACTAACTTATAATGCATAAATTATATCATTTTCGAAGTCTATTTCGAAGTCTATACTCGAGAAAGTAATAGTAATTGTATTTAGAAAGATGTGTACCAACTCGAGAATACTTGCGGTAGTTAAATCGCCAATAAAGTTTATGTGAAAGCAGTAGTTTATTATAAAGATATAACACATGGCTTTTGTAACATTACAGTCATATTCATCTTTTACGAATAATGCTGTAGGTACTGCAATCCGTTAATATGACTGTTGCGATCCATCCTAAGACAAACCATACTGTTTTTTTGCGTAGTTTGTCATAATCCGTCTTTGTTCCTAGTTTAAGCAATGTGTTGTCGACAATATTGAGCTTGTTCAGACAGTTCCAGAATTTATATCAAAGAATGTGAAGTAAGCAGATAAGAATTATTTATCCAAGAATGTAAGACTATATTTATGTTCTGTATCTAATAGCTGTTTAATATTTCAAGGACATGTGGGAATTTTTTAATTTATTATTCTTATACATAATTATTCAAATAATGTTATTAAGTGTCTAGAAAAATGGAATTTATTAGTGCATATTATATCAGTTATCAGTATATAGGAAATTTTTTTAGTAGTTTTTATTATTAAGCAGGCTTGTAACTTAATCACCTATAAATTATAATTTTTATAGACTTTTTATATATTGTAGTTGTGCCAATCAGTATGAAAATGCTTATTGATAGTAACTTATACTTGTACTAACATCTTCGTACCTTATTATGATATATACCAAACACGACTGACAATAATGTCACATAGATTTCTGCCCAAAAGAAAATGCGGTCTTCGATTAGATAAGACTTGTAAAAAACAGATACCAATGTAGATATTGAGAGGAAATAGTAAACCGACCAAACCAGCAGCACATATAAAACATTAAACCATAGTCTTGAACGTTAGATAAATTAGCAAGGATCCTGCAGTGACAGGCAAACTCCAACGTGACAGCGCCACGATCTAGCACGGAACTAAAAATAATCGATAATTTCGATCGTTTACTGTTTTCTGTGTTACCGTGCTATATTTGTCCTTGTCTAACGGATACCTATACGATATATCTGTCCTTGTCAGATTGCAGGCAGCGCCATCTCTGACAAGATCCGGACACTACTGTTTCATGCAACACTGCTCTTCTTGTCATTCCGCATGTGTATCTGCATATATAATAAGTTCCATACAAATATCTTTTTTTGTAGGCGTTGAATCTTTGTTCTACTTGCACGATATTATTCTTATATGTTTTCCCTATAGCACGCCCCTATCTCATTTTGTATATATAAACAGCAGTATTTTTGTATTAAGCAAATATTGTCGTCAGGTGACGACTCTACGTGACAAATATAAGTAAGATTTTTTATTTTTTTTCGTTTTTAATGCAAACTCGACCGCAGCGCCCTACATTTTTGCGCCTACTTTAATTCTGTAAAAGAATTTTTCAATTCTATAAAGCCAATTCAAAGATATTTGCATCCAAACAAAAATGGGTAAAACAGAGTTCTACAGACGACTTCAGGATTCCCTTAAACCAAACACATAACTGATCACCAAAAATGGCATTAAAATCGTTCGAATACTTTTGGTCATTGCACACACGGTTTCGATTCCAAACTGAACTTTTAGATATATTTTAACCATTATCGCAGCTGTAACAAATACATAATATACAAATACTATAAATTTATAATTACAGTTTCTTTCCAGTTTTGGTAGAAATTATATAAATTATATTAATTATATTATTAGATATATTAATTAAATAACTATATAAAAATCTATATAAAAAAAGTAATTCTCTTAATAATTAAGAGAATCGTGGACAGACGAAATCGATATAAAAGCATAATAAATAATTTTCATTATTTACCTTTTATTGCATAAAATATTTTTTACACTCATTAATTTTTAATATCAACACGAGTGTATTAAACGAAATCTTGAAGATACTATACAATGAATTTTATAAAACATATATCATACATGGATTGTGTGTGTGTTCTTTAAACTATTTTGTATGAATTCTACCATATATTATTGATAAAAATTTTTACTTATTTGCTTGTGCTTGTATTATAATAACTAAAATAGTCGCAATAGACATCACAAACTAAAAATAAAGACAGTGTAAGCTTGTTTTTCTAAATATTTATCACAAATTTAACTACTTGTATATAACTACATATATTATAAGTATAACATACCGTGTGAAGAAATTTGAAGCCAAATTGAAAAAATCCGATTCCGTAGAATCTGAGCGGTGTATGAACTGTTTGTAATGAAAATTGTGAAATCTATAATAACAAAATACGTTACTTTTAATACATGTTACATTAATTTTTTATATATTTTTGTACGTTACTTAACGATTATTTTAATAATATACAGGTATATATTTTAATGAATTGATCTTAAAACTTACGATTTCACGAATTTCAGTGTCACAAGTGAAATACGATAATTTATTTAATAGATCTACTGTTGCCCTTGCCTAAAATTGTATTATTCCGAATGTAATTGAAGAAACATGTAATTTAATTTTAACACTAGATGTTATTAACAGTCAAATTTTTAATTGATTAATTTAATATAAGTAAATTTTTAAAATCAATGTTTCTTTGAAATTAAATGTAAAATAAATACCTTGGTGGAGACTGTTTCGCACATATAATTAATGAGCAGGAATTTGAAAACATTATGAGAAAGCCAAAAAAAGTGCATGGTGAAAAATATTATTTCAGATTTCACATAATTGTTGATAAGAATTGCGTACAGAATTTCGCGCAAGTCAATCGCTATCCAAGCAAAATAGCATGCCATTTTAAAAGTCATTTGCGTTCCAAATATTGAGTCCACTTCACTGGATATTTTGCGTAACTCAAAATGAAGATGTCTGGGCGTATAGGTATATGTACATATAAAGTTTAATTCTGTGTATATTATTATTTGTAAATTGTTTTTACTAATACTGCAGTTACAAATTAATTGTCGCAAATTTGAGTAATTTAAAAAAATATATATAATATTAATATTTAGCAGTACAATATACTTACATAACGATCCATATTATGCACTTGTTGCTTAGTGTTTTTGAAAATCTGCGTTGGTGCGGATGTATCATTGGATTCTCCCAAAGCCGTTTTATTTTGCGTTTATTATTTTTTATCAAGTTCTGAAGATGTTCATTGATTTGATCAAACTTTAATCCTATGTATCTATATAAGTATAAAAATTTGTAAATAATAGCTATGGTTTATCAATATTTACAAAATTATTTTAGAAATCATAAAATTTGTGCGTTATAATTTATTTTGATTTAATTTTTGCAAAGGACTAAATTATAAAGTAATAATATATGTATAATATATAAAAAATGTACTAACTCGAGGATACTTGCAGTAGTCAAATCACCGATAAAGTTGATGTGATAGGAATAGTCATGTACCAACATGTAGAAAATGGATGATGCAACATCACAATCATGTTCACTTTTCAGGATTAATGCTCCACCGTATGTGCCTATTATAAATATCACGAACCATCCTAAGACAAGCCATACTGTTTTCTTGCATAGCTTGTCATATTCTGTCATTGTTCCTAGCTGAAGTAATGTGTTATCCACAAAATCAAATTTCGTCAAACAGTTCTGGAACTTCTGTTATAGCGATAGAATGTGAAATAGACAAATAGTTATTATTTATTCAAAAATTTGACGATTTTATTGGACTTATGTGGTTAATAGCGCATATTTTATATTTTAAGAATGTATTAAGTAGGTTGTTACGTCCGGCGAGGGGGCGTATTTATATAACACATGAATAAGATACACAAGGAAAAGGATAGGAAATTTACAACACCTTTACGATAACACGGTAAACGAAATTTGCAAACTGGGTACCTGAAATAAAAATTCTTGCACTTGTATAACTAAATTCATACGCAAACATGAATTTTATTTACTGATGTGAAATTTAATACACACAACATTAGACGTTAAAAACCCTTTTAAGATTTTTGGAATGCGCAAGGTAATAATACATATTTTCGATTAAAAGAAAAATAAATGAGAACATTTGTATATAAATTTATTTGTTACAAACAGAGCATATTAAAAATACAATACGACCTTGGGTTTTAATTACGGCGAGCTGAAAAATACGATGCACTCGAAATTGAATATTATGATATGCGTAACTTTCCTTACGACAATTGTCTTTCCTTGAAAATGGAAACAAGAATTCATATATATTTCATAGTAAAATTCATGTAAATTATAAAACCTGTTTCTTAATTTAGATATGCTTAAAGATCAGAATTTCCTTACAGGTATATAAATTTTCAAACAGATTAGCATAGTGATATTACTGCTCGATACTTTTATTTTCGAAACACCACTCCTTTAAATTTTCAACTTCGTATATGAATTCTCATATGCGGTATCTACATAAAACTTCCTGCATTTTTCTTTATATTATTTTCAATACAGATTTTGCTTAACAGGGTAGCTCCCGGTAGTTTAGTGATACCAAATTATATATTTAACGTAATTTAAAAATCACACATACGCTTCCTTTCTGACACCGAACAACCTCGGTGCCGAGATCGACAGCGCAATAGATAACGGTAAAGAAATTAAAACGTAAGTGGTTATTCGGCGAGAACTACCTCTCGTTATCGCAAAATCGTGAAAGAGAAAAAAAAAAGGGGGACGGTAAGGTAACGTGGCAAGCGCTGCCTGGGCCGAGCGGAAGAACAGGCGGGCGCTTTCGCGACGGTATGTGACTTACGGGGTTTCGTATACTCGAAGCCTCGATCGAGAGGTCAGTTGTTGATTTCAGAGAAGGCTGCTACCTGCGGGTGGCTCGTGGTACGCACCTTCGCTCTGGTCGGCCGAAGACCCCGCCGAGGAGCTTGCACTGACTCTACTTGGTAAGGAAAAAAAAAAAAATTCACTGACTCTACTTAGGGAAGGTATTCTAAGTTGTAGATTTAAAGTGGAGCAGCGTGAAGTGACTGTCGACAATTTCACGACACAAAAACGGGCGCCCGCGGCTCGAGGCAGGGTCTTATATTGCCGAGCGCGGTGCGGTACGAGGGCAGGGGAAGGGCCCACGGACCGCGCGTCTCAGGTGCCAGCGTCGCGAGGTGCAGAAATCTCCTTTGTTCTTTATTGCTATAATCACGAATAAATTTGGATAAGCGACTCAGTCGCTACGCAAGGTCGCATCTACTTACTAAATCTAGTCTATGATCCTAGATCTATAGCGCGGGAGAAGGCGAGCGGTTAGCGTCGGCGCTGTCGCTGTTGTGCCGATGCACATCGCTTACTATTTGTGACAAAAATTCGAAATTGATTCCCAATTCATTTATTGTAATTCAAAAGATTTTGCAATTAATTATTTCTAGCTGTTAAGAAGCGAGGCGTACTCGCTGTGGGAAGGTGCTGACGACAGCATCCGTTCAAGATAACCGGCTCAGGTGAGCGTGAGAGCGTCTGGCTCTCCGCGCGCCTTCTCAAAACCGCTGACACAGTACGCGTTCCTTAATATTATTTTTTTTTTAGTTTCTGCTACGTTATTAAAAAAACTTCAGATTAATGATGCTTAAAACGATATTCAAGCAAGAATAAAAACTTTGAAATATCTCTCAGTTTTCGTATACAAATTTGTAAATTGTGAAAAATTGATATCAAGTTGTGAACATAAGATTTATGAGAAAATATACGCGATTGAGATTGAACGAAATAACCGAGAGGCGCGGTATATTGGTTATTTATTAACGATATAATTTTACGTAGTACAGGTATTTTCGCGATATTAATGCGTTCGAATAATGTTACTATACGTATTATATGTTAACGCCTAAGACTACTACTATTACCGCTATGACTACTATTACAGCAACTATTATTACTATTGCTACTGTTACTATTGCTCTAACTATTTTATTACCGTCGGCGTCGTTGTCGCCGAGGAAACAAAAGGGGGGGTGGGGGGGAATGTACCGACGGACGTCACAAGGTATATAAGATTTTTTTATTTTGTTATTTCTATAAATATTTTATAGAATTTTAATAAATTATATTTTACTAGATATTTAGACAAATAATATTTTAGCGGACCCCGCAGTAATGTGAGCAAAATTTTGTCTTTTTCGTGGTAGTTTTTGGGCAAAAACGCGCGTGACATACGCGGACAAATTCTCATCATTTCTTAGAATTTTTCATTCTTAGACATTAGAAATGTTATTGTTACTTATTATATGATAGCTTTCTTTCGACATATCTAGCTCTGATTAAGAAAAATTCACAGAGTTTTAGTATATATAATGACTGGCAGGAAATACAAAACTTCCGAAATTTGTCTGTACGTTACGATGACTTTCATTCAACACACGAATGAAATCATGTGATAATTAATCACATCTTCTTTCTATATTATTATACATATATGTATATTTGGACAAACCGCGGAGGATAGTTATGAAATTTGTTCAGTAACATAACGTTTCTAACGTCTAAGAACGAAAAATTCTAAGAAATGATGAGAATTTGTCCGTCTTTTATCATTAAACAGATGGAGAATTTAATAAACTATGGATTTTAATCTTTATGTATATTTTATTTACGTTATTGTGCAATAGACAGAAAATTGTTTATTATTAATAAATAACTACATATATTACAAGATTAATTATTGTACATATTATTAATAATTACATATTAGAAACTATACAACATCTTCTTACCTTATCATGGTATACTCCAAACGCGATTGACAATAAGGTCGTAAATATAATTCTAGCCAATAACAAATGTTGTCCTCGACGCGGCGATAAAATTTATTAATGGAAGATATCAATGCAGATGTTGAGAAGATGTAGTAAACTGACCAAAGTAGCAGCATATATAGAACTCTAAACCATAATCTTGAATGTTTAGATAAATTTACAATTCTTAAACCAAACACATAACTGATTATTAGAAATGGCATTAAAATTGTTCGAATATTTTTGGTCATTGCACACATGGTGTCTATGCCAAACTGAATTTTTGCTGATTAGTTGATTGCAGAAGTTAAAACGAATGGTAACGATAGCGGATCTTTATAATTTCAATTAAGCACTTATGGATATTAAGAAAATCGATTTACTACAGTTTATGCATGCTTTATGATGTATCGAGACAGGCGGCTGACGATAGATACCACTTGTTTTAATATGAAACAAATATATTTATATATAACAGAAATATGACTATTATTCTCGACTGCATTGTATTTCATTTTTTGATCTGCGTTTTTTATAGTACTATATAGTATAATATTACTTATACTATATATGTATATAATACGTATTTAAAAATGTCATTAAGCAAGATAGATTTTAATCACAATCATAACTATAATAAATACATAATATACAAATATACCATAAAAATATACAATTATAAAATACTTCCGTTTATTAGAGTAGAAATTATATTATTTAAACAATTATATACAGATACTACATGCAAAGAGTAATTTTTAAAATAATGAAGTAAACCGTAGACTGATATGGTCGATATATAATAAATATGTAAGAAGGAATATTCATTATATTTACCTTTGGTTAGATAAAATATTTTTAATTATTTTTTAAAAATCAAATTCTAAATCCAAAATCCATTAAAAATTTTTTTTTTAATACTAATGTGAGTATACCAAATTAAATACAGAAAATATCATATATAACGCATTATATAAAATATACTTTATACAGTGATTCTTGTTTAAATTATTTTTTATCAACTTTGTTATAATTTGCGTGCGCTTGTATTATTATAACTAAAAGAGTCGCAATAGACATCACAAACTAAAAATGAAGACAGTGTAAGTTTGTTTTTGAAATATTTGTCATAACTACTTGTAATATATAACTATATCATAAGTATAACATACCCTGTGAAGAAATTTGAAGCCGAATTGGAAAAATCCGATTCCGCAGAACCTAAGTGGTGCATAAACTATTCGTAATGAAAATTGTGAAATCTATATTAACAAAATGCATTATTTTTAATATGTATTTTATTGATTTTTTATATATTTTTGTACGTTATTTAATAATTATTTTAATAATATATATATTTCAATGAACAGATCTTAAAACTTACGATTTCTTGAATTTCAGTGTCACACGTGAAATACGATAATCTGTTTAATAAATCTGCTGTTGCACTGGCCTAAAATTGTAATATGTTAAATATTACAAAAAAAGCTTCTAATTTAATTTTGAAATTAATAACAATAATACGCAAATCTTACATTGATTTATTTGTCATAAACAAATACTGATTTTCTAACAATAAGATTAAACATAAAATAAATACCTTGGTAGTGACTGTTTCGCACATATAATTAATGAGCAGGAATTTGAAAACATTATGAGAAAGCCAGATAATGTGTAAGGTAACCGATATTATTCTATATTTCACATAATTGTTGATAAGGATTCCGTAGAGAATTTCGCGCAAATCAATTGCTATCCAACCAAAATAGCATGCCATTTTGAACGTCATTTGTGTTCCAAATATTGAGTCCATTTCACTGGATATTTTGCGTAACTCCAATTGAAGATGTCTGGATGTGCACGTGTAACATATAAAATTTTACTTTGTGTAAACTACTGCTTATAAATATTATGTTCTTTTTAGCAAATATTATACTGTACGTAGTACAATTTATGTAAATTTTCTTACATAATAGTCCATATTATGCATTTGCTGCTTAATGTTTTTGGAAAATTGCCTTGGTGCTGATATGTCATAGGACTTTCCCAAGCTTGTTTTATTTTCCGTTTATTATTTTTCATCAAGTTCTGAAGATGTTTATTGATTTGATCAAATTTTAATCCTGTGTATCTAAATATTTAAAAAATAGACAGAAAATAAATTTGTCATTTGCAAATAGCAGTATATTGTACCAGTATTTTCAGAAAACGTCAGAAATCATGTAATTTATGCGCGCATTATAATTTAATTTTATTAATTTATATATATGACTACTTAGGAAAGTAATAGTAATTTTATTTAGAGAAGTGTACCAACTCGAGAATACTTGCGGTAGTTAAATCACCAATAAAGTTTATATGAAAGCAGTAGTTTATTATAAAGATATAACACATGGCTTTTGCAGCATTAAAGTCATATTCATCTTTTACGAATAATGCTGTACTGCAATCCGTTAATGTGACTGTTGCGATCCATCCTAAGACAAGCCATAGTGTTTTCTTGCGTAGTTTGTCATAATCTGTCATTGTTCCTAGTTTAAACAATGTGTCATCGACAATATCGAGCTTTTTCAGACAATTCTGGAATTTCTGTCACAGGAATACAAAATGGAATACAAAATAGACAAATAATTACTACTTATTCGAAAATTTGGCGATTGTATTGAAATTATCTAATAACATATTTTTTATATTTTAGGCACCTATAAGAGTTCTTTATTTTGTTATTTTTATTCATATTTCTATATAGTTTGAATAAATCATTTTATAAGATATTTAGAAGAAAGTATTTAGTAGTGCGCACTATTTATATACGTACGTGTGTTTGTATTTTTGTCGCAGTTTTTATTATTAAATAGGTGTAGAATTTAATAAATTATAAATTATTAGCTTTACACATATATATTTTTTATTTATTGTTATTGTGTAAATATAAATGAAAAGTTGCTTATTTTATTAATGAATACTTAAATCGAAATTTCTTTACCTTATCATTATATATACCAATTACGATTGTCAATAAAGTCGCAAGGATTTCTAGCCAATAGCAAATGTAGTCCTCGATAGGATGAACTTTATTAAAAGAAGATATTATGGATGTCGAGAGGAAATAGTAAATTGACCAAACTAGCAGCATATATAAAACACTAAACCATAGTTTTGCATGACTAGATAAATTGGCAATTTTTAAACCAAACATATAACTGATTATTAGAAGTGGCTTCAAAATTGTTCGAATACTTTTGGTCATTGCACACACGGTTTCTATTCCAAACTGTACTTTTATTGACCTGTTGGTTGCACAAGTTGTAACGAATGGTAACGAGCGATCTTTAGAATTTCAATTTGCACTTATGGGTATTAAAGCAATTAGTCTACAACAATTTATTCGCCACTATTTATTATCGAACTAAACGGATGATGGATATGTCTTTGTTATTATTCAATACAAATAAGTTTATATAACAGAAATATAAATATTGTATTATTTTTATGTTTCTAATGTTTTTTATTTATATGTATACAACAGTGTTATACATAATATATGTCTTAAAATATTTCCATTCTGTAGGAGATAATATGAATATTAATTAGCACCAGTGGTAGATTTATTTTTAAGAAGCATTGTGTTATTATTTTAAGTGAAACATATGCATATAAGAAATTAAAAAGTTTTGCTTTTTATGTCTAAGGATTGATATATTATATTTGATAAAATAATATAAAATTAACTTCATTGAAGGAATAATTTTTATAAGCATAATAAGTGAAGGAGAGAGAGAGAATCAGTAAAATCGACGAAAAACATAGTGGAAAATTGTATGCTTTTATTTTATTGTATGTTTTGAAAATATGTGACAATCATTAATTTATAGTGCCTGTAAATTGTTGTCAAAAATATAGTTAACATTATATATTTATATAAGAAATTATACTACGTATATTGATGTGTATTACATGCTTCTGATGCTTATTGAACATGTTTTGCACTGTATTGACCATATTTTTTAAAAATGTTTATTAATTTGTATGCGCCTGTAGTAATATAACTACTACTGTCGTAACAGATGTAGTGAACTGAAAGATATAATTGATCTTTTTAAATATTTTTGATGTATTAATTATTTTGTAAATATAACATACCCCATATAGGAATTTGAACCCAAATTGAAATAGACCAATCCCATAGAATTTGAGTGGCGATTGAGTTATTTGTAATAATAATTGTGATATCTGTTATATATTAGAGTACAAGACAGATCATTTAAATAATAGTAGGTTTTCTAACTAAAATCTATGTTTATTTTAATATTTAAAAAATTTATATTAATACTTACATTTTCATCAATTTCGATATCGCACATAGAATTTGATACTCTATTCGCAAAAGTTTTCGTTGCATTTGCCTGAAAGACTTGACATAAATAAAAATTGTTTCTAATTTAGAATGTAAAATTTATAAAATATGTTATTATAATATAGACACTCATTAAAAATTATTGAATTTGAATGGTCTGATACCATTGTGCTGACTTTTTCACACACATAATTAACGAAGAGGAGTTTCAAAACGTTATGGGAAAACTAAGTTATCTGAATACAGGTAAATATATTCCTATTATCTGTATAATTCTTGATCAATATCACATTAAAAAGTTCATAAAGGTTCAGTGCCATGAAGCCAAAATAACATCCCATTTTAAGAGTCATCTGTATTCCAAATATCGAATCTATTTCACGAGATATTTTACATAATTCTAAATGAAGATGCCTGCGTAAAGACGATATTTGAATTTTTGTTGTCCAATTTTGCTGTAGACTAAAATTATAAAAATTTTTTACATTATGGTCCATATTATCCGTTTATTGCTAGGAGTTTTTGGAAGTGTGCATTGGGGCGAATCCAACAAATTATTTTCCTAAGCTCGCTTTATTGCTTGTTTGCTATTGCTTGCCAAATTTTGAAGATGTTTGTTAATTTGGTCAAACTGTGATTCTATGTATCTATATGTATGGAGAAGATTAAATAATAACAATTATTAATATACATATTGTATAAAACGCAGGTATATTATAAAGAAAAGTCCTTTAAAAACTTCAAAAAAAATCCTAATTTTTTGTGTATTATATATTTTGTATAGCATAATGATATTTCCAAATTTGTTATATATCTTATACAATATTGCGCACAATAAATGAGTCGTAACTCCTGCGGGATGCGTTTTTGGACTAACGTTTACGGGAACTTTTTTCATTTTTTTGACGAGCCCAATCCAATCCCTGATTTTACGCAACCATTTCAGGACCACCCTATATTAAACTGCGCGCCGATTACTTGTCGGACTTAAAACACAGCTATTGTTGGAACATTTAAAATTCCATCTCCCTTCCCTAATTAAATCGATATCGATTTAATATTAAAATCACTGTAAAGAACTTATTGAGAAATGTTACCCTAGCCAGAGTTTAAAACCTGGAATCTCCCGCATTCCGTTCGGGCGTCTTACCAATTTGACTACCGGGGCATGTGGTAATATTTATTGCAATAACCGGATAACAATAATTTGAACGTCTTTCTCAGGCGACGTGAATAAACAATTAATTAAGTCCGACAAGTAATCGGCGCGCAGTTTAATATGTTGGAAAATACGCGTATTTAGATAAATATAGATAATATTAAGCTGCCTAAGATCCAAACTTGGACCGTATGGCTGTTTCCTTTGTATCGATTTATATCTTAACGGTCTTAACATATATTAATTGTTGATTGAAGTAAATATATTATTACTTCAGAACCAAAATTATCTGAATACAACCAAGATAATTATTAGTAACAAGAGATTATGTTAAATTTTCCTACCTTATTATGGTACATTCCAATTATAATTGATAATAACATTATGGCATTGTTCAGCCAATTACAGAGATGATGCAGGATATTGTACAAATTTAAATAAAACGTTGAAGGGGAATATACGAAATAATAGTAAGTCGACCACAATAGCAGTATATATAAAAGACTGAGCCATGGTCTGGAGCGACCTGCCGGAAACTCGACAATTCTTAAACCAAACACGAAATTGATTATTGTAAGAGGCGATAGAACCGTTCAAGTGCTCTTGGTCATGATAGGTATCGTTGAAATTGCGAACTATGCTTTTTCTGTTGACTGCATGACTACAACGATGAATTTTCATAATTGTAATTGCAGCACTTATGCATATTGGAATTATTGATCTCTGCTCAATTTTACATACCACGAGCTATACAAACAGGAGCTAATGACATGTGTCGACGTAAAGTAAATGCATTTATAACATGAATTTTTATATTGTTTTTAACATTTTTATTGAAATAAGAATGTTGGAAAATAGGTTGTATAATGTGTGTTTTTATACAAAGAAAATACATAACATAAATATCGATGTTATTCTTAACATCTCTATCTTATAGGTACTTTTTTATTTGGACTGTATGATAACATTGATAACATTGCACATATATAAAAAAAATTACCGTATAACAAATGAAACGTACATACATGTTCTTTCAGTATTAGTTCAAAGTCTGACAAAGAAATTAATTTTAATAAACGTTTAATAAATTAATATAAGCAATATTTAAAAACTTTTTCTCTTTTCAGCACCTATGTAACTGTCTCCTTGTGGGGGTGATTGTATCACAAATACTATGATCATCGCAACGAAGCTTGCACACTAAATAGATTATTCGCTATTTATAATTTTATTTATTTCAAACAATAATAAAATAGTATAATAGACTACCTATATTAGTGTCATATTGTTATACACATATAGTAAAAAGATTTTATTTCTAATATGTTTAAACTTAAATTAATTTATAATCTTATAATATAATTATTATTTATAATATAATCTAAAATTCATCATATGTCAAAAGATATAGATTCATACCTCAAGAAGGAATTTAAAACCAAAATAAAAAAGTCCAAGTCCGGAGATTTTTAATGGCCTCCTGAATATTTGGAACAAAAACTGCATGATCTATAAATAATTATGTAATTAAAAACATTTAATTTTGTGCAAGTACACATTTACACAAAAATCGTTGCTTACTGTTTCATAAGTCTCGACATCAAAAGTAAGATTTGTCAATCTGTTCAAAAACATCTCCGTTCTATTTGCATAATATTAACAAAATTTTATTAATAGCTACGCGTATATTTAAATAAAAAAAGTCTAAATTATATGTATAGAAATTATTTATTATATTTTCAAACAAATTTTAACATCTTTGAATTATATTGTAATATCTTATCTAATTATGAATAATAAACAAATTATATAATTTTATTGCTTATAGCATATACCCTTTTGTAAATGTACGTACCTTAACACAAACTCTCTCGCAGATGTAATTAAGGACAATCATTTTTATGGCGTTGATAGTAATCCAAAAATATATTCCGAAAGAATCTATCAGTTCTTCATATGTGAAGTTGTTATATAACATCATTATTGCGACATAACATTCATAAATAATTTGTACTGTGAAAACATGAAATGCAACTGCTTGCATCACCATTTGCAATCCAAATATCGTATTTAATTCACGTGATATCGAACATAGCTCGAGATGAATATGCCTGTGAAATGTACCTGATAAATGATATTTTTGGTTTATAGCATAAAATATAGGGGAAGATGGGACAAGTCAGGAAGCGGGGCAAGACGGGGTACTGGGCTTTTTTTCACCACGTGGTGTTATCCATCGGATTTGTTTAGAATTTGATTAAGCAAAAACCAGCCTTTGTTTTGACAATCGCTGACTTCATTCCGATACGTTGTTTTGTCATTTTTCATTACTCGCGTCCAGTTTGTACTAGTCTAAGATCCCGACTAAAATCGACCTTCACCCATCTGTTTTCCTAATAAAAGGTATTTTTTATCGAACATAATAAATAAACAAACAAATTGCGGATGGGTTGCCTAATTAAATCAGCTCAAGGCTACCCTTAATTAAAAATAATTTAATTAATTTTTTTTTATTTCTACACTCATTTATATTCTCAAAAAATTCAGTACCAATCGAAAGTACAAAGCATAAGTAGAAAGGAAAAATTAGGTTGCCTATCTTTTACTGCTCCCTATTACCGGGTTGCCAGGTATAAACAGGTGAGTTGGTATTACCAATTTACATTCATCTTTATTCTTTAATTGAACTATATATTAAAATAAAGATAATTTTATTGCGAACACAGTGGTATTAGGTTGCTTAAGCAAAATCGATCAAGACTTGCGGTTGCCGCGCTTTAAAGTCCGAATATTTGACAATGAGTAAGCGAACGGGGTGCGACAGAGAAGCGCTGAACGTATAGTAGGAGAGCTGACGACACTTTTGGCCAAGTGATTTTATAAAACACGATTTTTCGTTATAATTTGCGTGGACGACTCTCCTTCGATAATCCGAACACCTGGCTGGCTGTACCTGGGGGGGGGGGGGGGGGGGGGGGTTAGAAGTACGCAGGTGAGAAAAAAAAAACAGATTTTCAAGTCATAGTATAAGTCTTAATTTTTATCGGATATTGATAATTGGTCACTCAGGAACATGCAAATAAATTGCCAGTTTGATTGCTCGGGGGAATTAGTCGCCAGGCTTAATTATAAATAATTAAAAATAATTATTTTCAAGTTATACTATAAAAGCTGGGTTTTTTTAAGTAACAAGTATAGTACTAACACATGTCACCCAAAAAAAGCCATGTAAAAATTTTGGTGGCAACATCTCTAAAAAAATTATTGAAAATGCACAAAGCCGGCGCGCGGTGGAGGGGTCCGACGATGGCTTCAATTGTTTTTAGCGTCCATGAATTTTTAAAAACGTGTATTAATAACTATCATTATCGTATCAATTTACGAAAAGATTGATAAGTAATAAATAGTGTGTGAAAATAAAAAATGGCTTCGCTGACGCAGCGTTGCGTTATTTGTGAAGATAGTGTTGGTGGTCCAATTATCTTCTTTTCTGAAGAAACATTGTTGAAGTGTCGAATTGTTCTCAAGTCAAGAATTACACATGGGCTAAAATATCGAGATGTGGTTCTTCCTGCTATTCCAAATGAAATTGATGGTTATCATTCGAAATGTCGAAATAACTCATGGACGTTAAAAACAATTGAAGCCATCGTCGGACCCCTCCGCCGCTTTGTGCATTTTTAATAATTTTTTTAGAGATGTTGCCACCTAAATTTTTACATGGCTTTTTTTGGGTGTCATATGTTAGTACTATACTTGTTACTAAAAAAAACCCAGCTTTTATAGTATAACTTGAAAATAATTATTTTTAATTATTTATAATTAAGCCTGGCGACTAATTCTCCCGAGCAATCAAACTGGCAATTTATTTGCATGTTTCTGAGTGACCAATTATCAATATCCGATAAAAATTAAGACTTATACTATGACTTGAAAATCTGTTTTTTTTTTTCACCTGCGTACTTCTAAACCCCCCAGGTACAGCCAGCCAGGTGTTCGGATTATCGAAGGAGTCGTCCACGCAAATTATAACGGAAAATCGTGTTTTATAAAATCACTTGGCCAAAAGTGTCGTCAGCTCTCCTACCATACGTTTAGCGCTTCTCTGTCGCACCCCGCTCGCTTACTCAAATATTCGGACTTTAAAGCGCGGCAACCGCAAGTCTTGATCGATTTTGCTTAGGCAACCTAATACCACTGTGTTTGCAATAAAATTATCTTTATTTTAATATATAGTTCAATTAAAGAATAAAGATGAGTGTAAATTAGTAATACCAACTCACCTGTTTATACCTGGCAACCCGGTAATAGGCAGCAGTAAAAGATAGGCAACCTAACTTTTCCTTTCTACTTATGCTTTGTACTTTCGATTGGTACTGAATTTTTTGAAAATATAAATGAGTGTAGAAATAAAAAAAAAATTAATTAAATTATTTTTAATTAAGGGTAGCCTTGAGCTGATTTAATTAGGCAACCCATCCGCGATTTCTTTGTTTATTCATTATGTTTGATAAAAAATACCTTTTATTAGGAAAACAGATGGGTGAAGGTCGATTTTAGTCGGGATCTTGTACTATACAATGTGTTAAAATATTTCGACTTTATATTTCCTGTTTCAACTAGAGAAACATGAATATTATTTTGAACTCTTTTACACTATTTTGTAGCATGATTTTCCCAAAACAGTCGACGTTTTATTTTTAATGCACAAGTTTTGCGTTATTATGACATAATTTGAAAAAAGTTGCTTTGGGGTAAGACGGGGTAGGGTATCACCATCCTCTCGTGTGACTCAGAAAGAATCCAGCGACAGCGAAGTTGTTGAAGATGACCAGTGTACCTCTACTGTCATGATATTATTCCGACGAAGGTGAATTAGTTGCACCGCTTATGCGCGATAGGCATAAGAGCTATAATACACAAAATGCATAGCATAGCATAAGCATAGCATAAGACCGCTGGACCAATGAGCATCTTATGTAAATTAATATGGCGACTTTATGCTCGATGCTCATTGGTCCAGCGGTCTTAATTATGATAGTAGGAAGACTATGAGAGTTCTGCTCCATGGGGCAATGAGGGGGGGTGAGGGGCGGGGGGGGTAACCGAGGGCGAGACCGAGGCCGAGGGGGATGACGTCACGCGAGGGGAAGGGGGGGGGGGTGGATGTTTTACAGGCGGCGTCTCGAATTACAAAGGGGGGGGGGGTGAGGGGCGGGGGGGGTAACCGAGGGCGAGACCGAGGCCGAGGGGGATGACGTCACGCGAGGGGAAGGGGGGGGGGGGATGTTTTACAGGCGGCGTCTCGAATTACAAAGGAGGGTGAGGGGTGTTGACGTGACGCGGGGGAGGGGTGCCGCGTTAGGGCCGCGTAGGGTGCGCGGGGGAGGGGTGTCGCGTTAAGGGCCCGCCGCCCGCGCCGCCCGCCGCCCGCGCCGCCCGCCGCCCGCGCCGCCCGCGCCGCCCGCCGCCCGCGCCACCCGCGCCGCCCGCCGCCCGCGCCGCCCGCGCCGCCGCCGCCGCTCGCGCCGCCCGCGTTCGCGTTCGCGTTCGCGTTCGCGTTCGCGTTCGCGTTCGCGGGAAAATCCGCGTTTACAAAAAAAAAATGTTATCCTACCTTAATTTAGGGGGGGATGCCCGTGTCCGCGCCCGACGGGGTGACGATCGCGTATGTCCAGACTCTGTATAGAGGGTCACTATGTGTGACTAAGCAGTGTTAAGTCGGTCAGTAGGTCAGTTATTGTAATCTGAGAGTTACGATATCGCATCTCTTCGCGTTCTCTCTACCCATCCCATTCGCTTTCTTTCGTTCGCGCATCATACGCTCAATATTTAAATTTTAATATTCTAATAAGGAACAGATGAGGAGGATGTGGAAGGAAAATTAAATAAGTAAAAAGATATTTTAGATATATGGTATACATTTATTCATCTAGATCTACTACATCAAAAGATTTCTCTCTCGATGCAGCATACATAATTGCATCCATAGCATACGCTATGAGTTCACTATATATAATTGACTTTACATAGTGATAGTAATGGTTGCGCAAGAAACGCACGGCGTCGCATTTTTCAGTAATACGATTTTTTCGTAGAAGACTTCCATATTCGCTGAGGCTCCTATCTACCTCTCTCGCACACGCATCTAGGTGGTTGCATACCACCTCGACGCATTCTTCGAGTTCGAAGAAAAACATAATAGTCGCAGGTTTCATGTACAACGAAGTATTGCCCGACGACAATTTTATAAGTTTATCGTCACGCATTTGTACAACTTCGAATAGTAGGTTGTCTGATGGAAGAGCCGAAATAGTCAGCGACTGACCGACAGCTGACTGCACGAGTCGCTCGAAATCCGTGCGTCTATCGATGATCTTCTTCCACGCCCAAGAAGACATCGCGATTTTATTTCCTCGGTTGTCGCCAAGGATCAATTCGACAAAGGATGATTCATGTGGAGGCTTCACACTGACGCTGACCCCAATTTCCAAATATTTGTAAGCAGTAGGTGTCAATGCGTACCGTCTGTTGAATAGACGCACCGCACGACGCTCCAACGAAGTGCTGTAGAATGAAGAACAAGATGAGTCTTAAAATAAGAAAATTGGAAAAATTATAAAATAGGAGACTCTATAAATGAAACGAAACTTACTTGTTCACATTCGATGGAGTAGCAGCTTCGGGAATCGATGGAGTAGCAGCTTCGGAAAGCGGCACGTAATAATTCATGCTTGCACCACCGCCACCACCACTGTTGCTTCCCGTAGCGGAGTACATTTTTTCACTTTCGGTTATGACAAGTCGACCGTTTGTACAAGACTGACCGTTCGCATAAAATTAACGGAGCGTATACGCGACAACACCCTACCTTTTTTTAAAATTATGACGTGGTGGGGGATTAATGCTTCTAGAACGTATTCTGAGAAAAGGTGTTTATCAAGGTTTTGAGCGAACGTGTTGGGACATGTTTCACTGCATCATTCGATTATGACGTCGCTTAATGCGAAGCGAATGCATTGTTCAGGCGGATTAAATATGTAAACAATATCCACGAATAAATATCGGTGATAAAAAATGTTTGTCTCGATGAGAATGATTTAACCGTCGCGGTGTCGCGGTCATGATCATCATTTTTTTCTACGAAGACCTGTTTATCGGAGGGTTTCGGTAAACGTGTCGGGGCATGTTTCGCGGCGTCACTCGGTTATAACGGCGCGATGTCCTTTGGCGTCCTCTTTATCACTTTTTTCTAGGAAGAATTGTTTATCAGGGTTGCGTGTCAGGACAAGTTTCGCGACATTGCTCGAGTATAACGTCGCGATGTCCTCTGGTGTCCTCTTTATTGTTTATCGGGGTATATTCCGCGACGCCATTCGGTTACGGCGTCGCGCGTTACAAAGCGAGCGCCGAGATCAGGCTGCTAGAATTTGTAGACAAAAAGTGCGTAAGCAGAACTCACCGTCCAAGGGATATTACCTTTCTGTAACGCATATAATGAACAATAGATCTGATGACACTATGCAATAGATCCATTCGGTTATAGCGGTGCGTATGACAAAGCGAGCGCCGAGATCAGGCTGCTAGACGTTGCTCGGTATTTAAATTTTAAAAGTCTAATAAGGAACAGATGAGGAGGATGTGGAAGGAAAATTAAATAAGTAAAAAGATATTTTAGATATATGGTATACATTTATTCATCTAGATCTACTACATCAACAGATTTCTCTTTCGATGCAGCATACATAATTGCATCCATAGCATACGCTATGAGTTCACAATATATAATTGACTTTACATAGTGATAGTAATGGTTGCGCAAGAAACGCACGGCGTCGCATTTTTCAGTAATACGATTTTTTCGTAGAAGACTTCCATATTTGCTGAGGCTCTTATCTACCTCTCTCGCATACTCATATAGGTGGGAGCATACAAACTCGACGCATTCTTCGAGTTCGAAGAAAAACATAATAGTCGCAGGTTTCATGTACATCGAAGTATTGCCCGACGACAATTTTATAAGTTTATCGTCACGCATTTGTACAACTTCGAATAGTAGGTTGTCTGATGGAAGAGCCGAAATAGTCAGCGATTGACCGACAGCTGACTGCACGAGTCGCTCGAAATCCGTGCGTCTACAGATGATCTTCCTCCACGCCCAAGAAGACATCGCGATTTTATTTTCTCGGTTGTCGCCAAGGATCAATTCGACAAAGGAGGATTCATGTGGAGGCTTCAAACTGACGCTGACCCCAATTTCCAAATATTTGTAAGCAGTAGGTGTCAATGCGTATCGTCTGTTGAATAGACGCACCGCACGACGCTCCAACGAAGTGCTGTAGAAAAAAAGAACAAGATGAGTCTTAAAATAAGAAAATTGGAAAAATTATAAAATAGGAAAAAGTATAAAATAGGAGACTCTATAAATGAAACGAAACTTACTTGTTCACATTCGATGGAGTAGCAGCTTCGGGAATCGATGGAGTAGCAGCTTCGGGAATCGGCACGTAATAATTCATGCTTGCGCCACCACTGTTGCTTCCCGCAGCGGAGTATATTTTTTTCACTCTCGGTTATGGCAAGTCAACCGTTTGTACAAGACTGACCGTTCGCATAAAATTAACGGAGCGTATACGCGACAACACCCTACCTCTTTTTTAAAATTATGATGTGGTGGGGGATTAATGCTTCTAGAACGTATTCTGAGAAAAGGTGTTTATCAAGGTTTTGAGCGAACGTGTTGGGGCATGTTTCACTGCATCATTCGATTATGACATCGCTTAATGCGAAGCGAATGCATTGTTCAGGCGGATTAAATATGTAAACAATATCCACGATTAAATATCGGTGATAAAAAATGTTTGTCTCGATGAGAATGATTTAGCCGTCGCGGTGTCGCGGTCATGATCATCATTTTTTTCTACGAAGACCTGTTTATCGGAGGGTTTCGGTAAACGTGTCGGGGCATGTTTCGCGGCGTCACTCGGTTATAACGGCGCGATGTCTTTTGGCGTCCTCTTTATCACTTTTTTTCTAGGAAGAATTGTTTGTCAGGGTTGCGTGTCAGGACAAGTTTCGCGACGTTGCTCGATTATAACGTCGCGATGTCCTCTGGTGTCCTCTTTATTGTTTATCGGGGTATATTCCGCGACGCCATTCGGTTACGGCGTCGCGCGTTACAAAGCGAGCGCCGAGATCAGGCTGCTAGAATTTGTAGACAAAAAGTGCGTAAGCAGAACTCACCGTCCAAGGGATATTACTTTTCTGTAACGCATATAATGAACAATAGATCTGATGACACTATGCAATAGATCCATTCGGTTATAGCGGTGCGTATGACAAAGCGAGCGCCGAGATCAGGCTGCTAGACGTTGTGGACGAAATAGCGCGTAAGCAGAACACAACGTCCAAGGCATATTACCTTTCTGTAACGCATATGAAGAACAATAGTTCTGATGACACTATGCAGTAGATAGAAGAAGAAGAAACGATACGTGATGCTCCAGTTGGAAGGAGAGAAAAGAATGATAGATGAAATATATAACGATGAGTGAAGCGCGTCAGAGTCACAGTATATGATTTTGAAGTCTGCGCGTCAGTATAGTTCGCTTTGAAAAAAAGTAAAGTGGATACTCGATGGTTTGTTTTTTATGTGTGTATGCAAAGTGTTTGATGTAGAAAATGATTTTTATGAGAATCGAAAAAAAATGGAAATAGAGACAATAGATTTGGCTGAGTCGTCCGACGACGATCTAATGGAAATAGAGACAATAGACTTAGCCGAATCGTCCGACGAAGAGCAGGTGCAGCAAGTAGAGATAGTACGAGACCTACGAGTAGAAGTAAATGAGTTACCCGACGAAGAATTAATGGAAATTATAGATGAAGAGTTAATGGAATTCGATGCAATAGTAGACGAATCATCTGACGAAGAACACGCATTGTCGGATGATAGTGACTACATCAGTGACCTTTCAGGAGATGATCTTGTTGAAACCACTGAAAAAATAGTGTCGCACTCAGAAATTTGCTCGCTAAATGGACTCACCAAGTTTTGCGCGATATATTGTTACTACACCACGGGTGGCAGTTTTGTTGCATGTGCATCGTGCATGGTAAGAATAGCGGACACAGATTACGGATATATGTATGTTGTGCGAAAACATGTGATTGAGCTGTACGACGCGATAGAAGGTCGGTCGTGCTCTAATTGCAGACTTCCGGTATATCAAATCTTTCCATGCAATATGTGCCCAATTTGTGTACATTGAAAAAAAAAACATTGCCGTGAATCGAACAATATAAAGTGTACGCGAGCAACATGCTGAGAAGACGTTACTTATTTAACCATGACGAGTACTATAGGAAGCGCTCTCAACGCAAAGGGATTGAGTTTTACGATATATTTTATATTTTATGGCAGCTCGAGCTGGATCCGCAAAGAGAACCGGAAGTACAACGAGCATCGCCGGTGCAGTGTAGCGACCATGAACTCGATATATGTGAAACTACTGAACGCATACGTAAACCGCAAGTCTATAGCTGCGCAATTACGTATCCTTTTTGGTGGACTTATCGCGTGAGACGCGAAGTGTATACACGAATGCGGAATGAGTGTATAGAAGACGATCACGACTTTTACAGTGCAAAGGACATATATAAATGGACAAAACAAATTTATGACAAGATCAAGCGTGGACACGTAGAGAGTTTATTCATCGACATTGATGCAGGTATTGGGAGGTGTATCAAATTGGTGGTGACTGACACCTCGCGATCTTTAACCTGTGCGTGTTTGAACAATCCTAGCCATACAAAAACGTTTTATAAAGGTTATAATGAGCGTCATAATTTTGATATCTTGCTGGAGTCTTATAAAGATGTTACACGCTTCGATGCTCATCAGTTAACGTGTATGCGCTATCACGTTCAAGAGTACAAACGATCGTGTGTACGGTGCGGCCGAGTCGCGTGTAAGTGCTCCGTAGAGGTGTGACGTGATTTAAAAAAAAAACATTACTATAAAACTCAAAAAAACATGGAAAACCTCAAGAAAATTGCGCGCGAACTGTTGGAGCAGTCGCGCCAAGTCGCTACCTTGAGCGAGTATTTCACGTGGGCACAGCGATGCGAGGAAACCGTTGAACAGCTCGAAGAGCATAGTCGCGCCAAGCGTCCGCGGCTCTGGCCAGGAGATAGACATATATTGGTGTCGAATGTCAGACTACTCGAGGGTGCGAGAATTCAGTTAAACAGACGTTTTATACACAGCGGTGGTGATTTGGTGGTCGCGGGCACCAGTAGTGGCGGCGGCAATAACGCGGAAAGACTCGTTTGGCGAGAGATCGATGCCGCGTTCGAAAACCGTATACGGACTGGTGCGGTGATTAACACAGACTATATCGAACCGCGACAATTTATGGTGGACGCTGCTAGTGTAGTGGTCGAGAAAGTGCAAAACGCTATAAACAGACACAACAGCGTGAAAGTGAACACCGTGTTCAACGGTGAGTTTGTGACGGGCGATAAACGTGACAATAAGAGTATGAACACGAATAACTATTCTCTCTTTCGTACATCCGATATGCGCGAGTGGTACGAGCGACACGTTATCGAACCCACACTGGCGAAACTCGAAGAGTTCCAGGAGCGAGATAGCGGGTGGGCCTTATCGCGTATCCTCGATCTTACAATTAATATCAACAGATATGATCCTATGCGCGCGGGGTGTCACCTAGAATTACCGCGAGGGATAATGATGAAGAAAGCGGTGATTAACGTTCGGTCCACGGACAATGCGTGTTTCGCGTGGTCGGTGGTCGCCGCGCTGTATCCAGTCAAAATACATGCGGAACGGGTATCCTTGTACCCGCATTATACAACCGTGTTAAATGTACAAGACATTGAGTTTCCTATGTCTCTGAAAGGAATTAGTACATTTGAACGACTCAATGACGTGTCAATAAATGTCTACACCATCGAGGGACATAAAACGCTAACCGTTCTACCGATACGGCTCACCGATCGGAAGAGAGAAAAGCACGTCAATCTGCTGTACGTGCAAGACTCGCGAGACTACAACGTGGGACATTTTGCGTGGATAAAGAACCTGTCCCGCCTCGTAAGCTCGCAAGTGAACAAACACAATGGCATGAAATATTTTTGTGATCGGTGAGTATACATTTAAAAATCAAAGTATACAATATGTTATATTTTTATTTAAAAAATTGAAAATTTTTTTTGCAGATGTCTACAATATTTCCACACGAGCTACAAGTTGCAATTGCACACGGTAGACTGCGGTGAGATGAACGACTGCGCCATCCGACTACCGAGCGAGGACGACAAATGGCTGAGCTTCCGCAACTATAACAGGAAGGAGCGGCTTCCGTTCGTCGTGTACGCCGATCTCGAATGCACTCTGGAGAAGATGGACGTGGATGAGAGAATGTCGACGTACGCATATCAACACCACGAGGGTATTTAGCATAGGATACTACGTGCAGTGCTCGTACGACGAATCGTTATGTACGTATCGGTTTCGCCGCGATAAGGATTGCATCGCGTGGTTCGCCAACGAACTCGAAGAAATAGCGCATCGCGTAAAGGGTATTTTATCCGCCAATGTCCCCATGGAAACGCTCTCGAAAGAACAGTGGCATGCGTTTCACAGCGCGACGCACTGCCACATTTGCGAAAAACCGTTCGCACTAAACGACGACGAGGAGCGAGTACGCGATCATTGCCATCTGACCGGTCGTTACAGAGGTCCCGCGCATTCAAACTGCAATCTCAACTATAAAGACTCATATTTCATTCCTATAGTTTTTCACAATTTATCTGGCTATGACGCACATTTTATCATAAAAGAAATAGCTGCCGCGTTCGAAGGTTCGATCGATGTACTACCGTTAACTAAAGAAAAATATATCTCGTTCACGAAAAACGTTAAAGACACAGCCGATAAATCAGATTCGCGAAACAATATAAAGTTACGGTTCATCGATTCGTTAAAATTTCTCAACACTAGTCTCGAGAAATTGGCATCCTTCCTCGATAAGGACAAATTGAAAATTGTACGTTCAAAATTTTCCGAATTATCAGTCCACGATTTAGAACTACTGACGCGAAAAGGTGTCTTTCCGTACGAATACGTGGATTGCGTGGACAAGTTGCAGGACACGCGTTTACCACCACGCGAATCATTTTACAGTTCATTGGTCGGTGACACTGTATCCGAGAGTGATTACGCGCACGCCGTGAACGTATGGCAGCGGTTCTCCGTTCAAACCTTGGGTGAATACAGCGACCTGTATTTAAAAACAGATGTCTTGTTATTGGCCGACGTTTTCGAAAATTTCCGTGACAGTTGCATCAAAAGTTACGGACTAGACCCCGCTTATTACTACACATTGCCTGGTTTCACATGGGACGCCATGTTGAAGCATACTCGTGTAAATTTCGAACTGCTAACCGATATAGATATGGTTATGTTTATCGAACGCGGTATTCGCGGTGGAATGAGTCAATGTTCAGGCAGATACGCGCGAGCCCAATAACAAATACATGCAGTCGTACGATCCATCGAAACCATCGTCGTACCTAATGTATTTCGACGTAAACAACTTGTACGGTTGGGCAATGTGCCAACCACTACCGTACGCCGATTTTCGATGGATCGAAGGCGTTTCGAATTTTGATTTTAGCGCGATCGATACGAATTCGCCCACAGGTTATATTCTCGAGGTCGATCTGGAGTATCCACAAAATAAACACGACGCGCACGCTGACCTACCGTTCTGTCCGACGCGCGATAAGCCGCCAGGCAAGCGGCAGGTCAAGCTCCTTGCAACTATGTGCGATAAGAAGCGCTACGTCATACACTATCGCAACCTTCAGCAATGCACGCGCCATGGCCTTCGAGTTACAAAAATACATCGCGTATTGCAATTCGCTCAATCTCCATGGCTCCGCGATTACATCGAATTAAACACCCGATTTAGAACGCGCGCGACAAACGATTTCGAAAAGAATTTATATAAACTGATGAATAACGCGGTTTTCGGGAAAACGATGGAGAATGTGCGTAATCATGTAGATGTAAAATTATTGACTCATTGGGAGGGTAGATACGGCGCGGAGGCAATGATCGCTAAACCAAATTTCCATAGTAGAAGTATATTTTCGGAAAATTTGGTTGCAATAGAAATGCGCAAACTCGAGGTGAAATTTAACAAACCGATCTACGTAGGCATGTGCATCCTCGATATATCAAAGATATGTTTGTACGAATTTCATCACGAGTACATGTCTCCTCTGTATAGCGACAAATGTAAAATTATGTACACCGACACTGACAGTTTGATCTACCATATAGAGTGCGAGGATGTGTACGATAACATGAAACGTGATATCGCTAGGTTTGATACGAGCGATTACTCAGTCGACAATGCGTACGGTATACCGCTTGAGAACAAGAAAGTGCCGGGTTTGATGAAAGACGAAAATAACGGCGCGATCATGACCGAATTCGTCGGACTCAGGGCGAAAATGTACGCCTTGCGAGTCGATGGTAAAAAAGACACTAAGAAAGCAAAAGGTGTCAAGAGTAACGTCATAGCGCGTACTATAACGTTCAACGACTACACGCGGTGTCTAAACGACGAGATTGAAATGACTCGTCGCCAGTGGTGTATAAGATCAAAACTGCACCAAGTGCGTACAGTGTCCGAGACGAAAATCGCTCTGAGTCCGTACGATGACAAGCGGTACATCTTACCAGATTCGACCGATACGTTACCGTGGGGACATTATCGAATACCCTTGTAACATAATGTTTGTATGTATGTATGTATGTATGTATGTATAACGTAATGTATAACGTAATGTATAACGTATAATGTATAACGTATAACGTAATGTATAACGTATAACGTAACGTATAATGTATGTAATATAACGTAATGTATACCGTAATGTATAACGTAAAACGTAAAGTATAATGTATGTAATATAACGTATAATGTAATGTAATGTAAGTATGTATGTATGTATGTATGTATGTATGTATGTATGTATGTATGTATGTATGTATGTATGTATGTATGTATGCAATGTATGTATGCAATGTATGAAATATAATGTTTTATATATTGGACATGATGTTAATAAAAAATATTATATTAGATGGGATAATAAAAAAATGATTTAATATTTCATATTATATACTTATGTATTTCATATTTTATTTTCTACATTTTTTTTTAAATGTATTTTATATTTTATATTTTATATTTTATATTTTATATTTTATACTTATATATATATATCATATTTCGTTTTATACATATTTTTACTTATATTGTATACTTATATTTTACACTTGTATGTAATACATATTTTTATGTTCTACATATTTTTTTATACAGTACAAATAAATGTCTTTATATATTAAATCACGTTGTCCTTGTCAATCCATGAATTGTGCGATCCGTCGAATCCCAGCCATTTCACATAAACCTCGTCACCTCTCCTGCGAAGTACTTTCTCCACGAGATACATCCGGATAGACCGCGCGATGCAGCTCGTGCTGACGCGTACCGGGTCGCCTACTTTGAACTTTGCCGGACCCGCGATCTTTATCTCGCTGTACACAGTATTCAAGAGTCTTTCGGCGATCGTGGGAGTAACGTCGACGGGCCGCACGCCGATCGTTCGATGCTTGCGCGCGTTGTAATCCGACACGAGTCGCGATAACGCGTCGACCCACTTGTAAGTCCCATTGAGCGTAAACATCTTCCACATATCGTTCTTCAACGTGCGATTGAATCGCTCGACGACCGATGCTTTCATAACCGAATATGTAGAATAATGTTTGATGCCGTGTTTTCTCATGAGACGTTGCACGTCAGCGTTGTAAAAATTCTTTCCTCATATCAGTTTGTAAGTTTTTCGGGCATCTCTTGCTGTCTCAAATTATCTTAGCGATAACGTCAGCTGTCTCGCTTCCGCCTTTACTCTTAAGTGGCACGGCCCACGCGTATTTGCTCAACACATCGATGACGGTAAGTATGTAGTGGTAGCCTCTATTGAAACGCGAGTACGGACGCATCTCGACGATGTCAGCCTGCCACAGGTCATTGTACCCACGCACGATGACGTGTCTTCGGGGAAAATTTCTTCTCGCCGGTGCGTGCAGTTCCTCGACGAGTCGTCGCTTCTCGATATTTTTACGTTCATCGGATTTCAACGATGTCATGTTTTTTTTAACGGTGTGTAATAATACACGCAAAGAAATTATATCTCAAATTTTATTTTTTTCTTTCTTTAACCAATGACATTCAATCAGCCATTTATTTCCGTTCATCATCGTTCAATAGCGGTTTTTTCAGTTCTTTCAGCTCTTCGTCGTCGTCGCTGGCTTGTCGTCTATTTCTACTCATTAACCGTTCACAGCTGTTTCTGAACCATTTGTAGCCGCGCCGCGCGGTTCACTTTATAATAAGACCGGCTTCGCGAAGTTCCTCGATGTTCGACAGGATCTCGTTGTCGTGGACATTGTTGCCAGCGTGGCGCGAAGCGTCGAGCAATCGTAGACGATCCACCAGCTCGTTGGGATCATCCCAGTGCACGTAATCGATCTTATTGTCGGTCAGCGTCATCGCGCGAGGCGCGAATAATCCTTTTCCTGATTGTTTTCTTCATGGATGCGGGCGGTATCAACTTCTTGATTATATTCATGTACTTGTATCCCCTGTTGGACTTTACTCGCCCGAGAGAATCGTGATTGGTTCTATGAGTGCTCGTCTCGAACAGTATATTCATGTACATTTGCATATCCTCCTCCGTGTACATGTTTTCATCAGGCTTGTTTTTAAAGATCAACTCGTAAATACCGGGTGTGCCAATGTAATGTACGTCGCCGATATGTATGTTATCCATGCTGTCGACCTTGAAACGTTTATTCCCGAGCATCATTCCATCGTTGCCGAGATAAACACCGTACACGGTATCGATATCGCTCTTTGGTTTGGCGCTCATAAGAGCACCGATGTACTCTTGGCCCAATGGTCCCAAGGTATCGTGCAACGCTTCTCGACCCTCCGGCGTTTCCAACTCCTTTCGAATAGACGTCGCGAGCTCCGAGTCGTCCGTGAGGTCAAAAACAGGCATGTTTTGCGGGTAATTCGAACTTTATTGTAGGCTGCATTTTCTCGCCGTTACGTATGGCGGAGATGATATCGGTGGAGATGAGGTTATCGGTGTAGAGGTTATCGGTGGTGGCACATCCAGTGAAGCTTTCGATCGTTTTCGATTGGCTCGATTTACGCGGTGCCGGCGGGTGATCCGACCATTTTCTCTTTCTCGGCGTCGCATCCTCGGAAAACGTTTCGATCTCAACGTCGCTCTCCGGCTCCTCTTTCTTCACCGCGATCGATTTGTCGGCGATCTTTTGCAACGGCTCGATGAGAGGCTTAAAGTGCGTGTCCAACTCGATGTCCTTCTCGATCTTACCGGTCTTCATAGCGCGAAGTTTCTTGCGATTTGACTCGCTCGTTTTCGCAATCTTCTTCGCAACCTTCTCGCGCTCGCGGATATCCGTGCTCTTGTCGATCGCAGCCATCGCGGAAATACGTAAAGTGGCGTTCTCTCCGACGTTTTACCTCGACGAGGTACCGACGACGACTGACCGCTTTTGCGGTATCGCGAACATGTTAAAGCCGTAATATAACGTAACGTATAATGTATAACGTATAACGTAACATATAACGTAATGTATAACGTAATGTATAACGTATACGTAACGTATAATGTAGTAATATAACGTATAACGTATAACGTTAATATAGTATGTTATGTATGTATGTATGTATGTATGTATGTATGTAGTACTGTATGTATGTATGTATGTATGTATGTATGTATGTGTGTCTGTCTGTATGTATGTATGTATGTATGTATGTATGTATGTATGTATGTATGTATGTATGTATGCATGTGTGTATGTGTGTATATTATGTATGTATGTATGTCTGTATGTAGTATGTATGTATGTATGTATGTATGTATGTATGTATGTATGTAGTATGTATGTATGTATGTATGTATGTATGTATGTCTGTATGTATTGAAATATAATGTTTTATATATTATGGACATGATGTTAATAAAGATATTATATTAGATGGGATAATACAAAAATGATTTAATATTTCAATTATATACTATGCATTTCATATTTTATTTTCTACGTATTTTTTTAAATGTATTTTATACTTATATATACTCAAATTTCATAACCCGTTGACCAACGTGGTGCGCAAAATTGTCTGAGCGGTCGCGGCAACGTCGAAAAACAACTATTAATAAAGAGAGGGGGAAGGGGGAGCATGGGTATAAATCAAAAGTGTTGCGAGACGTTTTTGCATATTTGCACGTCATTCTTGTCAAGTAACGCATCGAAGAGAGAGAAATCTCATGTCCGTACCAACGTTCGTGGACCTGCAAGGTTTCCTCGTTGGAATGAAGTTTGTCGTGAAGGAGAGTGGCGGTGCTGCGAAAGGGGACCGTTTCTGGCACATTACATCTTTGAACGTCCCATGCCGTGGAATCTCCTCATGAATTCCGACAAATCATGCGCTACCTGGTTGATCAGAAATCATCACGGATTACGATGGAACGACGGAAACGTGCCGTACAGCATGGTGAAACGTCTCATTACATCGGCCGTGTTTGGTATAGAAGAGGATGACGACGACGACGAGACGCCACCGACTCTCGTGTACGTCAAGGAATCCAAGAAACGCGAATGGCTGGTGGATCTGCTCGAAGATTTTGCGAAAAAGAAAATGATCGTCGAGACTATTGATGCGGATTACGAAGGCATCGACTCTTTGAACACTCTGGATGCCGCTAATACTGTGCGATGCGGAAAACATACGAAGAATTGCGCGTTGCAAAACGTATTTAAAATATTCAACTGTTGGTCGAAACATGAGAAAGAATTGTCATCTTTTTAACTTATAAAAATTATAAAAATAAATACATTATACGTATATGTACGGTACAATGTTTTATTTCTTATCTCCTTTCCCCTCCACTATGCATGACTAAATACGTAAGAGAAAAAATATAATAAGTATTTTTCAGGTCTGAATCACGACGTACTTTATTTTCCGCTCGATATACGCGTTACGTTCGCCACAACGTCGGCGCTCGCTTCTGTAGTGTGAGACGCTGTTTGTTTACATGCGTGAAAAATGTCGCAACGCGCTCGCTGAAACATGTAGCGACGCGCTCGCTGAAACCTTGACAAAAGAACAAGTCTTCCTATAACGAAAATGCTGATCATGACCGCGACACCGCGATCGATTAAAAAACTATGCATCGCGCCGATCTCTATTTTGTATTCTAACACTAACAATAACAATAACAGTTCGTCTTCTACGACGATATGTTTCACTATGCCATTCGGTTATGGCGTTGCGCGTTACAGAGCGTCAAGGTTCGGCGGCTCGTCTTTGTAACACGAGATATACTCATCCTCTTCGCTGTAAGCGACTACTTATCAGTTTTTACACTGTCCTTACTTCACCTCTAGCGGGTTTCTTGCCGCAGGTTCCGCTTCAGTCTGTACCTGTCGCTCGCCGGCCATATACAGTCCGTTCGCGGTGACAATTTTTTTGTCAGTTTTTTGTGTGTGTATGTGTGTGTGTGATAGTGTGTGATAGCGGATTGTTACAAGGTGCAAAATGAATCATATGGAATAGAATAGCTTAGGTTTACCATGGCAAATCTGCGCTGTTATATTCAGTATGATTCCATTTTTGAAGGTGTGAAAAAACGTTATGTCACCTCGTATGGGCACGGGGGTCGGTCCCAGAGATCGTCCCGTTTTCGGGGTGCCGCCAGAGGTGGCTGAACAATTCGTGGCGGAGCCACAAGTAGTCCCGTTCTTCGGGGTGCCGCCAGAGGTGGCTGAACAATTCGCGGAGAGCCGCAAGTGGCTCTTCCACGTCGAGGCCGCGGTGGTGGTGATAGACATGGTCAAGGCCGCCGGTCGAGGTGAGGGGATCCGACAGGATCAAGGGCCTCGGTCGCGCTGAGGGATGGATCCGACAAGGTCGTCAAGGCCTCGGTCGCGCTGAGGGGGGGATCCGACAGGATCAAGGCCTCGGTCGCGCTGAGGGGATCCGACAATTGCTGCAACAATTGCAGCTCAACCGTCACCCCGTCGGGCGCGGGACACGGGCATCCCCCCCTAAATTAGGTAGGATAACATTTTTTTTTTTTGTAAACGCGGATTTTCCCGCGAACGCGAACGCGAACGCGAACGCGAACGCGAACGCGAACGCGAACGCGAACGCGGGCGGCTGCGAGGCGCGCGGGGCGGCGCGGGCGGGCGCGGGCGGCGGGCGGCGCGGGCGGCGCGGGCGGCGGGCGGCGGCGGCGCGGGCGGCGGGCGGCGGCGGGCGGCGGGCCGGCGCGGGCGGCGCGGGCGGCGCGGGCGGCGCGGGCGGCGCGGGCGGCGGGCGGCGGCGGCGCGGGCGGCGCGGGCGGCGCGGGCGGCGCGGGCGGCGGGCGGCGCGGGCGGCGCGGCGGGCCTAACGCGACACCCTCCCCCGCGCACCTACGCGGCCCTAACGCGGCACCCTCCCCCGCGTCAGTCAAAAACCCCTCACCCTCCTTTGTAATTCGAGACGCCGCCTGTAAAACATCCACCCACCCCCTCTTCCCTCGCGTGACGTCATCCCCTCGGCTCGGTCTCGCCCTCGGTTACCCCCCCGACCCTCACCCCCCCCCTTTGTAATTCGAGACGCCGCCTGTAAAACATCCACCCCCACCCCCCCTTCCCCTCGCGTGACGTCATCCCCCTCGGCCTCGGTCTCGCCCTCGGTTACCCCCCCCCGCCCCTCAAACCCCTCATTGCCCCATGGAGCAGAACTCTCTAGTCTTCCTATTATGATACGC